>NW_015149100.1:130590-140590 GCF_001465965.1 Polistes dominula
ACTTCGTGGCCAACCGCCAACTTCGGTTACACTCGGCTTTCCTCGACATCCCAAACACACGACATGGAAAACTTTCATTGTGTGCAATCCCAGTGGCACAGGGAGAGGGTAAGATTTACCCACGATCTGACAGCACTGATCTAGGCTCCGTGTATGTACTTATCGTAGATAGGACGTATAAGTTACATGGGGTATAATATAATCCCTATAACCCATAAAGTGGTATATATTATATACCACTTAAATGTATTTTATTAGATATTAATAAGAATACGTTTGAAAAACATAAAAAGAATCTAAATATTAAAAGTAGCTTAATTTAAAATTAGTTTAAAAAAAAAAAGTACCAACTGTCCTTAGTGACTACCCACACTTCTTCCCAAAATCTTCGGAAGAACTCGGGCTGTTTCGTAATTGTTCGTAATAATAACCTGAACAAAACAATCATTCTTATAGTTTATCGGAAAACTGTATAAATATTTATTTAATTTATTGTTCAAAAATAAGCCTTTATACTAAAATTTATTATTACGGAAAATATTGTTTTCCGTTAATAATGGTATTATCTTTATAAAATAAAATAAAATAATGTAAAATCAAATGAAATATATTAGGTGAAGGTAATCTCAGTTGGTAGCCAATGCTACTAGTAAAATTCTGTCATTACATTTTATAATATAAAAATTAGTAAAGTTTTTATTTATTTCTCTTTGCAATTGGATTTTGTTTAATTATAGTTTATGACCGTTCATGCAAAATGGACCAAGATGTTATAAGATTGATATGCTTTATAATTTTTACTACATTTTTAAACAATTTAGGATTATGTTTACAGCATTCTAAATACACCAAATGTAAGTTATTATATATAGTGATAAATTAACCTAGTAAAATTAATTATATACTTTTAATTTCACTTTTTCGATATTTATAGATGATATAAAAAATGAGAAAGATTGTCATATTAATTCAAATAAACATAACAAAGATTTAGCGGTCGTAATTAATATTACAGTTGATCATCAATCAAATGCTGATACATATTGTAGATTTATTATTAAAACTAACAAAGATGATGGTTTGTTTGGTGTGATACAAAAAATGACATTCAGGCGTAATAAGACACAGTGTTTAGATTATGTACAGGTGAACAGATTTGTAAAAAAAATTCATTCGATTGATTCGTTAATTTAAATATATAAATATATATGTGTAAATAATTTTAGTTTAAAAGGAGCGACTTCCAAAGGACACAAAAATTTTGTGGAAATTATGATCGCAGCACAACTAAATATTATCCAGTCCCTGAACCAGAAAATAATACTTATGAATCTGCATCAATTTTTTCTGGAAGCACTTATGCAGAATTTGACACTAAAGGCATGTTAGAAACTATAGTATTCATTTCCAAAGAGAAACACTTACTTACGGAAGAAATTATTTCTCTCACTCTTGTTTATACGCCATATAAAAGTAAGTTTTAAATATATCTGATGCATTAAGCACGACAATATACTGTTGAAGTATACAAATAAAATAAATATATATTATTTTTCAATTTCATTTATAGGATGCAAGGAAAATTTAAATACTAACTATACAAAAATAAAGTTCGAATCATGTATTTTGCATAATTACTTTTGCGACGGATATCAAAATTGTGTACCAAATATTTGTGAAGACGAAGTCAATTGTACAACTAGTATTGACGTCTTCACCCACAGCACTGGAACAAAAATAACAATGGGTGCTGTGACAACACTAGTTGTGTGTACAATTATTTTTGGTGTGTGCGTATGGGCATGTAAAAAAAAAGATATGATCTTTTGGTCTTTGGATTGTGCTGGTCCAAGTACACGCTCATCGGATAGATTAGCTCGATCAGGTGTACAAGAGTCTGAAAGTACTAGTAACCGTCAAGTTCCAACAGCTCCAATGTTAGAAGTTGTAGTACCACCTCCTGTCATAGATAAAGATCTTCCACCTAGTTATGATTCCTTATTTCCAGAAGAGAATAATTCTACTGTGCAGCAAGTGTAAGTTATTGATGATAACCCTTTTTTATATCAAATTTTTACAGTATATTACCTAATGTTTTAATTAGGTGATTTTTTTTTAACTATGTATATTTACAAGTATATAGGGAAATAAAATCAAGAATAAGTCTTGTAGAATCCAAGGTTAAATCTTAGAATAAAAATTAGTTGTAAATAATGGAGTACAAATCTCTACCTAATTCGGTTCATTTTTTTTCTATATGGATATCTAAGTTCATAACTTTATAATGCATTTTTTTTACAATAATCGACTTTTACAACATATTTCTAATATGGTGTATACACATAATTATATTCATAACTTTTATATTTTATTAAGCAACAAGTATGCTTCTTATTTGAGTACGTTATAGAATTCATAAGATATAATAGAATATTACTTCTTGTAAACAATTTTGTATAAAAATCTTGAAACATATGAGTTTTAGATATAATAAAACTTACATTAACTTAAGAAAAAACATTTTTATTGACATTTGTAATATATAAGTAATTCTAACATATTTTTTTTACTTTTGAGCAAGCCATGACTTGTTTCAATATTGTATTGGTTATTATATCAGTATTTAATACAAACATTATACCACAAATATAGTTTATTTCAATGTTATTGTATTACTTTATTGTTATTTATTTTACGATCAATGATAAATAAAAGTATTGATAGAGTAAGCGTTATAAAAATATAATCCGTATAGGTAATATATGCCTGAATATACAAACGTGTATATTCGTATGTGTCTAAACAATTTGCTATGTATTTGTATAATGAAATTTTGTAAATATATATCCTTATATATAAGGTAGAATGACACAAGTATTGAACATTTAGAGAAACGATTTACAATATTATGTCTTACGTATTTTATTATCAGAAAAATAATTAATAAAAATTTTTCTTGTACAAAAATGTTTGTTATTATATATCATTATAGATTATCTTTTCTTTTTCTTCTTTTCTATCATTACAATATTGCTGGTAAACCAGAATTATCTTCTTCATCAATACTATTGTGTTTCATTAACCATAAACAAAGATTAATAAGAGAATCCATCTCAGCAGTACCTGATCCCAGCTGGTGATTGTCCTCATATACAAGCATTCTGGTTAATTTAAAAACATAATTATATCCAATATATTCTATAGGCTTTGGAAAAAAATTTGTATTTTCAAGTTACTGTTCTGACATGAGATCCGAAACTTTCCATAAATATCTACATATATTGTTATAGCAAAGTTCTGATATATAATATATTATTTGACTTAATTATGTTTACTTACTTTGTTTTGACTTTATTAGCTTTAAGATGATTGTACCACAGTTTTCCTTGTGAAGATGGAACTCTTAGATCATTTGTACCAATACATATAAGAGTAGGAGCCTTAACTCTATCGACAAGAATAATAGGTGAAGAATTATACATTTTTACAAACATTTCCATGACTCCTACAGTTGACGGTACAACTGGATCAGACATATTTATCACAGCCTTGCACCTAATAAAGATTTTTATAGTATAAACATAATAAAATATATATATATGTATATATTTACGTATTATATATGTATCTATAGACATATATATATGCAACACCGTATTAAATATTACGTTCAATAATACTGCATTTCAGTCTACCATTAAATTAATTAATTAAAATATAATATTATAGATTTTATTATATTTTAGTTAACAATTAAGCTTACACATTATGCTGATATGCAAGTATCTCTTCCGCAGTTAAAGTATTGCGACTGAAATACAAATTGGACGATTAACAATAAATAATATTGATAATGAAATAATATTTTTACCAGTCTGGAATATCCGAAATAGTGTACATAGCAGCAATGTCAATTACTGGATTTCTAGCGACAGCGACTTTATATAGGTCCTGAAATATATGTAGTGTGTGTGTGTTTATAATAATTATTATATTATATATATTAGATATTATTTAAGAAAGGATTTTCGCCTAGAGACTTGATTTTTACACTATTTTTACGAACTTTTTAAAACTGCTAATCAAAGTTTCTCCTACATATTAATATACACAAATAACTTTCATCATTTTTTCATTGGAGTATGTCAATAAAAAAGTCGTGTATAGCAGTGAGACTTAAAAAAAAGGCTCTGAACAGTGTCAATTCCCAACATCTTGACGAAAATCCCTCTCTCTCATTAATCTATGAACATAATATAATGATATATTTATATCATTATATTATTATTATTATTATTTTTATTATTATTATTAATTGGCATTAGGAATTCGCGGAAGTTCATTATATTACATATTTTATTATTATAAATGTTTAATAGCTTTGTTTCGTACTGGATATTGAGCAGTTAAATGTGCTACTAAAAATCCACCATGAGAACCACCACAAACACCCACATGTGAAGGACTGAGCCATGGGTACTTATTTAAAGCTTCTTTAGTGGCAGTAACACAATCTTTTACATCTACATCGCCAACTTTTCCTTGAAGAAATTCTACATTTTTCGCACCCATTCCAGTAGAGCCACGATAATTAACTTGTAACACTGCCATCCCTTAATTTTGTATATTATATTAATTTAAAATTGTAAAAAAGAAGGTAAATATAAAAAGAAAGAGTATGGTGCTTACCCATGAGTGCAAGCAAAGAATAATCAAAAGAGAAAGCATTAACAAAATTAGAATGTGGACCTCCATGTGGTGCTACTATTAACGGTATTGATTTTTCTTTTCCATCTTTTGGTCCAAAATACGTAAAATTAAATGTTTCTGTAATAATATATTTAAAGATATTAAAATTTAAGGGAAAAACTAATAATATATACTTAAATATAATTATATAAATCAAATAATTGCTTGTATGTACAATCATAATACTTACTGATATCATCATCATTATCATACTCATAAATTGTATGTTTATACATAAGTGATTTGAAGTCATCGATCTCTTGCGAATTAGTGATATTGACTCTTGTAATATTTCCATTCTTAAACTGTGTGGGATCAAGACGTCCTACATAAAGTGTCGATGGTTTTAAAAGAGATGTTAGTGCAAATGCAATTATATCATCTTTTACATCTAAGATGGTGAGTGAACTTTCGTCATTTTGTATCTCAATCATATTTTTCTCTTCTGTATAAAACATATCTAATTAGTATTATCAAAAGAATAAATATATTCTCTTAGGATATATAAGGTATTTCAAAATTTAAGTATAACTTCAAGGGTGGTTTTATTGTACTAAAATAAGAAAAAAATTCATATCCTCGATATCAATTTGTGTCTGAATTACAACAATTTTTGTATTATACATGTTGTAACATGAATTTCATAGAAACTATTTAAAGTGGCCACTTTTGACTTCAATGGAAACTTCCAAACGTCTTATCATACATCTTTTTAATCATTTAAAAATATTGCATATTGTTTAAATTTGCTGAAAATTGTTATGAGTACAGTAATGTACGAGAAATATGAAGCTTACTGTTATAAACAGTTGAAGCAAGCAGTTAGTAAATTTATATACATTATTGGAAGACAAAACAGCTATAATACGGAAATAATATCGGGGATATGATTATATAAATTTTGGACTGAAAACACCTCTGAAGTTATGCCCATATATATGTATATTGAAACATGTATATAAGTAAATATAGTATATTTTACCCATATCAATTACATAAGATCGTATATTTGTTCGCTGAGCAGTACTGTAAAACAAATATCGACCATCTTTGCTCCAACAACGTTGTGGTAATCGACCATATATCCCATAAAATAATTTTTCATTGTGAATAGTTCTACCAGAGTCAATAATATCAGTAATTATAATAGGCTTAAATAAAAAAGAAAAAATATATTTTATAAAAAAATCATGTCTATGTTTTGTAAAAAAATAAAAGACACGACTTACTTCCTTTTGAGTACATTCAAGGTCGAGATACATAAGTCTATGAGCATTATGATGCGGTCCACTAGCACTTCTTTCTAACCAAACAAGATATTTTCCATCTGGGCTAATTTTAGGTGCTTGTACTGCACACCCATCTTTAGATAATAGACCTGAATAATTGAATATACTTAAATATTTCTCAAATAATTATAATTGTTTTGAAAACTGTGAAAATATATAGATTTCTTACGAAATTCCCCGTTATTCAAAGAAAAAATCCAGGATTTTCTATTTGTACACGCAATAAGTCCTAAATGTCTTGGTTCATGTGTCCAAACGACACCGATTATACTTTTAGAGTCTTTCATCCACAGCAACTGTCCTGGAGAATATTGATCTGGTATTTCTGATAGTGCTGTTATTGAGTCTGTCTTTATATTAAGTATTACAGCAACAGGATAGTGTTTGCTTACTAATTGTTCTCCCCAATCAGGTTTATAAATATACTCATTACCCTATCAAAATGATTTTTTTGAAAATAATATCAATAGTTTGGAAATAATTCGATATACATTAACGTGTCTTACAGGTATTATTTCTTCTTTCTCCTTTTTTTCTTCATTTTTTTTATCTAAAGACTTTTGTTTATAAAATGCTTCAGATTTTGGTAACTTTTTCTCTGCAATGTATAATAATTTTGCTCTGTCCGGAGACCACTCGAAAGTACCAAATTTGGCTATAATAATTATACAACAAATGATAAGCCAAAAGTTTTTACAATAAAGATTAGAATTCTAAACAAAAATTAAAAACATTTTCTCTTACTGTCGTCTACATAAATATCACCATGTACATCTAACGCTGCTAAATCGTAGTTTTTAATCATATTTTGTTTGTTCCAAATTTCAATATATTGTTTTGTTTTATTATCAACGGTACTACTTCGTAATATAGCTTTAAATACTCCATCTTCTGAAATAGCTGACACAAGTCTTTAAAGAAAAAACAAAAATTACTTTATTAGAACTTTGTTATAGTAAAAAAACAATTGTACTATTAATTTTACTTAATAAATTAATAATTAAATATTATAATAAAGATGATACGTACTCTTGTGTAATATCAATTGGAAAACTTTCCACTGCAGGTTGGAAATCTTCATTTAGAAAATGATTTTGTATAAAACGTTGATTAGTTTGTTTTTCTAGATTCTTCTGACTCCATACACTTTGTATAAATATATTTTTACTTGTAACATTTATAATTTTAGCTGAATTCAAAGTACTATTTTTTGATAATAATTTGTAAGTATTTACAACCTTTTCTAACTGTAAAATTTAAATACATTCAGTTGAATAAATATACAAAGGATGTGAAAAAGAAATCAAAAAGTAAAATTATTTAAATAAATTACTATAGTATAATATATATTTCACAATCAAAAAATGATTCAAATTAAAGTGACATTTGAAAAAGAAAAATTCTTACTCGATTAGACATTGCCATTGTAACTTCGTTGACTTGGAGATGAATAACTGTTAAAAACAGATTAAAAGCATTCTTTTAAACAGATAGATAAACGATAGTCATAAATAACATTCACGATAACAAAAAGATACAGCCACCGCAACAATTTATGATATGTATTTAAAGTAGGCAGATAACAGATATATATATATGTGTGTGTGTGGTGTGTGAGATTTTATGATAAACAAAAATTCACAATTCACGATTACCGTACGATCAAAATCTATCAGCTACAACGTCCAAAACTATATGATGAAGAAAATTTGAAGTTGAACTTTTCTTTGTTTCGATTTATTATGTTTGTTTAGATAAAGGCCGATATAAGAATGTAATAGGAAAATTCAGTTGCTGACAGTAGATGGAGCGACGATTGTCAAACTTGTAGCGGTACGACCGATGGTCGCGCCATCTAAGTTACTAGAAGGCTAGGGAACCACGCTAGCAAGTGTGGTCACCAGACGAGTACAGTCTGTGCGTAGCCGTTGAGAAGTGTACAACAAAGAAAAGCAAGTCGCATCCTAACAATAAAGAACATAAAACAAATTCAGTCTAATATTATCTTTACTATAGAGAAACCCTCTACAAACTATTTGTCAAACTACACTAAACTCATATATGTGCGTGAAAAAGTAGCGGGAAATTTACGAGACAATGAAAAGCGATTGTTGTGTGTTTTTATAAAAGGAATACGTTTCTGTTGAAAAAGTGAAAGAATATATATTATAGAAAAAATATATAAACATATATATTACTTTTTTATACATTTAAAGCTCTATACATGTTATAAATTAATATTAACATTTGATAAGTATTTTATTTTGGTTAGTATCTACTTTATATTGATATTACAATGAAAGGTTAATAATCATTTGTTATCGTTAAGAATAATTTTAAATAGGAACATTTAAGCTGCTTAAATATATAATGCATTATTATTATTTTTTTTATTATTGTTATTTTTATTGTTATTGTTATTGTTATTGTTATTGTTATTGTTATCGTTATTGTTTCTGTTTTTGTTATTATATTAATTATTATTTATTATTATATATATAACACAGGAAATGGATTTTGCTTTTAAACATTGTACCATTACAAATGAAATTAAAACTTTAAAGACACTTTATCCACATGATTTGCAAGTATATGATATTTTACCTGAAGGTGAATTATCTTTAATTGAATTTCAAGAGTTAGCTCTTGATAGATTAAAAGGTACATTTTATTATTTTTTTAAAGATATTTCTTTAATAAATCAATATTTAGATATACGCATCATTTTAGTTCTTCGTATGGTTGAAAATATTTCTCTACGAACTGATCTTAAGATAATAGAAGCACGTAGGGATAGTTTAAAAGATAGTTTGAAAAAGGATGGTCTGAAATATTATGTAAATCTAATTTGTGGAACTGGTTGTAAGTCTGATGCAGAATTCGATCTTCAAGCCAGAAAAAAGGATAATATATCGCATCATATTCTGAATCTAGCATATTGCAAAGACAAAGATCAAGCAAAATGGTTCATAAATCAAGAGGTAGAATTATTCAAAATAAGATTTTCATCTTTGGATAAAGAAGGCGTTGATCAATTCTTAAATATACATAAGCTCAACTGCAAACATGTACGTTTATTTTTTCAAACATTTTTAATGCTATCAACAGTATAAATATTTTTTCATATTTATTTATTTATATATACATAATATACAAATAATATGATAAGGCTTTTTTTTTATAGATATGCTATGAAGAAAAAGAAAGAATACGAGAAGAACTTCAAATGTCTACTTTCAAAATTACAAATATAGATACAGTAGATTTTTATAAAGTACCATTTCAGAAAGTAATTGATCTTGTTAGAGCGCGTAAAGTATATCTTGAAGATGGAATGGCATATGTACCACGAAATGATCTGATTTCATTGTGTATTTCATACTTCAGGCAAAAACTAATTACAGGAATAGAAGTATGACTACTACATTTTTTATGTTCTCTTTTTCTCTCTCCTCCTCCTCCTTCTTTTCCTTAACTTTTCAAATTTTTACATTTATTGTATTAATTATCTTTGCCTATTTCTTGATTATTTAGGATGCAAAAGTAAATCTTTTAAATGTCTCTGACGATGAAAGATTGATAAGTTTTATTAATGCCCTACCTGGCACATTCTCTGGAATGGCTCGAATAGTTTGGTCAACCACAAATACACCAATTGAAAAACTAGAGAAAGTAAGTAATTGAAAATATATTAACAATGAATATATGTATTTAAATTCTTTGGATTTTATTTAATATTTTATTTACTTATTATAGTTATCAAAAACATCTTATCCATTATGTATGAGATCTCTTCACGAAGCATTACATATTAATCACCACTTAAAGAATTCTGGACGTATTCAATATGGTCTATTTCTTAAAGGAATAGGTGTTTCTTTAGAAGATGCATTAGAATTTTGGAGGGAAGCATTTTCCCAAAAAATAGATTCAGATAAATTTGAAAAGCAATATGCGTACAG
>NW_015149100.1:145590-230126 GCF_001465965.1 Polistes dominula
ACAACGCGAAATTTTATTTAATAACAGTATATTCAAATTTGCATCTATAGACCAGTAACGACAGCTCGAGATTCACTCGACAGTCGTTTTCTAATAGCTGTGAATAACTTGTTTATTCCGCAAATTCGGCATGATAATATCGAACAACAAAACTGAAAAAGAAGATATTTTTTTGTGAAGAAAAGAAAGAACAAATAGTTTAGCAAACAATAAAAGAATATTTTTACTAGAAATTTGAAAAAGTTATCCTGTTGTATACAGTAGAAGGATAACCAAAACACACAAATGTTTACAAGTATCGCAAAGGCTCGTGTATTTCGCTTTTCTCAACATATGTTATTTTATTTTTATTCATATATCTAATTTTACATATATGATATACCATAAATGGAATGCCTTATTTTTTTTAAGTCAGTTCGAAAGGGTATTAATTTCAAAGTAAAAAAATATTAAACATTGTTTATCTTAAAGCTAATTAATGTTTTATTTACGGACTAAGCGATATTTGCATTAATTAAATAATAGTTAAATTAAAAAATACGTATAACTGAATAAAAAAGAAAATACTCATTGACTTAGAGAGGTTGAGTATCAGCGAAAATGGAGTATTAATGTTTAATGCAATATATTTGACAATCGAATAATTGAATAATATTTTATTGATGGATTATTAACAGGACAGAAATATTCAACAATTTTATTAGAAAATGTATCACTAAATGTCTGTTCATTAAGGGGGTATTCTGGTCTAAAAATTAGAAAAAATCGATTTTTTTTTAAATATATTTTTAAAGCTTAACCTTTTAAGAATATGTTCTTAAGAGGATTTATCAAAATTATTTTCGGAGATATAGCTGTTTTAGTGACGCGGTATCCTGCATCCTACCCTTATTACGCGAAACTTTGAACGCGTTTTTCTCGAAACTACTTTTTTTGAGGTGGTTGACTTGATATCTCAAGTTCTACTCGACCGATTCCTTTGAAATTTGGTGGGAATCTTCTTTATACATCTCTCTATCGGGTGACCCTTGGATTTTGAAAAATTTTAATTTTTAATATTTTAAAAAAATTCGAGAAAGTCAAAAAAAGGGGCCAACAACAATTTTTTGTTCATATCGACGCCATTTTCTGAATTTTTTTTTTTTGGCTAAGGGTCACCCAATAGCAACATCTTTACTGATTAAGAATTTTCCAAATTTTTGTGTTTCAAATCACTACAAGGGTTGGAATCATGTCAACCAGAGTGCACCGATTTTTTGTAGCCCCCACTTCACCGGCCTGTATTTCTACGAATTTTTTTTCACGATTTTTTTTGTATTCTTAAAATGTTAATAAACATCATATAAAAAAATGGGTAGTAAAAATGTTTTTCATTTTTTTTTTATCTTAGTTTGAAAAATGCCTAAAATTTAGGCTTCTAGACCAGAATACCCCCTTAATATGGTATTAACATGACAGTTGACCTGCATATTGTGCACGGCAGATAAGGGAAATTATATAAGAAAATTTCCTAATCGGTTGATTGATTAATCGTGGCAGAGTATTTTTATAATTACTTCGTTCGCCAAATTTGGAATATAAAAGAACGAAATTAAAAATGACACTTTTTCATTAATTAATAGGTTACAATATTGTATTCATATTAATAAACACCATTTCAGGCATCTAATATAAGTTTCTTATATAATAAAAATTAAAATGTTTATTATAAACAATTGTAGTTCTTCTTCCACTTTAATTATCTTATTCATCAGCAACTTTATTACAAAAATCGTTGACTATTATATTGAAGCATTTCATTTACTTGGAAATTAATATGCTCTTCCGAACTGTCATAAAAAATAAGGAGAGCATTTATAGAAAAGACCATCGAGTCTCCTAAATACTGCACTTATTAAAAAGTCATGTAAAACACATTATGTCCTTCTCGATATCATACAATTCCTATGGAAATAATTTTTTGTTTAATGTACAATTTATAAGTCATTCGAAATAATCAAGTTAAACGCCTCATTATATCACCTAAATATCTCTTTTGTTTACAATTGTATTAAAAAACTTCGACAAAAAAAGTTGCACTATAGTCGGGATAGTATTTAATGATTGAAAGAATTTTTTGTTAAAGTCATTTATTTTACAATTTGAAGCTCAAATTTGTATTTTTAAATTAAACAATATATTTTCTTTTCGATATTCATAAAAATATATGCTCTATAAAGAGCATGATAAAACAAATAAAAACGATCTGTATGACAATATCATTCTAATCATTTATACTCAAAATATTTACATCTAAATATAATTACTCTGTTCATTTCTCGAATATCCGTTATTACCGTGATAATAGAGCATATCAATGAACAATAAGATGTGTACATTTTTCAGCGATACGAAAATTATACCTTTGTATGCTATTCTGATGATAGGGCTATAAACAGACAATAAGATGTGTACGGCTTTGAGCGATACGAAGATTATAACTTTGTATTGACGCAAATCGTCACAATTTCGAATATCATTTGTAATGTAAGAACGTTTATTTTACTACCACACATTAGTCTTTGAATGACCTTCACTAAATTTCGCTGAAACCGTCTTAACGCCGATTATCGCAAAGCGGTAATAAAAATAGATCATCACATTTAAAAATATGAAAATGATTTTGAAATTTTTTCTACTCTTCCACCTACGCAAAAGAAATAGGCATATCAATATGCCCCCCTCTATACCGTACAAATTCTATACCACACACACACACACACACACACACTTTCATATTATTACAAATAACAGAGATATTCAAGGTGAACAGAGTAATTATGTTTAGATGTTAATATCTCGAGAATAAATGATCAGAATGATATATGGTCATGCAAATCATTTTTATTCGATTTTTCATGCTCTATAAGAATATATATATATAGTTTCATTTAAAAAAACAAAGTTAACCATCAAATTTCAAAACAATTACCTTGACAAAAAATTCTTCCTTCTTGCAGTAGTGCAATTTTTTCTTTTAAAGTTTTTGTATACTATTGTAAAAAAAGAAGAAATTTAGGTGATACAGTTAAGCGCCTCATCCTGTGTATATTAATTGTATAAATATTAGATACATATTTTATATCTATTCACAAATGATCATATCAAGATCATTGATCTAGTATAAATCGATTTTACATATCTTTATGTATAAATTGCATGAGTTTATAAACAACAACAATGAAATAATCGTTTGAAAATAGTAATATTATTATATTTACGTAATTAATTTTTTGTTTGTTGTTCATTTAAGGTTAGTATGCATGTATTATGCGTTTTTTTCTATGTTTAAACTTTTCTAAGGCATTACATACAAACAACGAATAGTTTCATCTCATCAAACGAGATCGTATTGATTAAAAACTAGTTATTAATAAATTTTTTGTATGCTAATAAAAACTATCAAATGTAAATGAAGATGTTTATCGAGTAAGTATAAGTTAAAAAGAAACAATTCATTAAATCTAACGTATCGGTAACAGAATGTTTGTCGAAACAAATCGAAGAAATTTATTTGAAATACCTATAAGATGTACTTCACTGTCATAGTAAAAATTGGATTGATTACTCGATAAAATTTTCAAAATTAAAATGTGCTTTTCTTTAATGTTAACGAATACGTTTCAGAGCAATATTAATATAGATGATCAAATTGTCAAAAAATTTCTGTTAAAATTTTTTTGATAGTAAAAATTTGCATTGTGAAAAAAGGAATTTTATATTAACATACTCGTCGCACCTTCATTTTTATGTATCTAGAAATATCTTTTCTATATCATCAGTAATTTTATATTGGTATTTTAGCGATTGTGACTAAATTTTAAATAATACTGTATTATTTCCAAAAAATGTATAATTAAATTTAAAACACATCTTTGGTATTTTTGAAATTATCACACAATCTGAAGCTGTGTTCTAATCTAATGATCAATAGAAAATATAAAATATTTCAATTAGAGAAAACGGATCAACGCATTGACGGAGAGATCCGTGAAAAAAGGGGAGAATTTCCTGGAAGCGTTCCTTCACGGTATCTGGACACGTACTTCGCAATACTCTTGTATCTCGACTACCTTCACCCACGCGTCTCAGTCACCGTTCTTCCCTCGAACTCGCTTTTACCGGATCGGTTTATCTTTTCTATCTTATATACAAAAAATAAAATAAAAGACAGATTTTTTGATCAAAACGCTAAGTAAACTTTTACTATTTTTTAGCAACGTTTAGTAATATTTTTAAAAAGAAATATCAAGTGTTTACATTGAGGAAAACAACAAACGAATTGTTTTTGTTACTTTACGTATTTATAACACGGATACGTGACACACGACAAAAGGTACTTATAAAAATTACTTTGCTTTGTTTTTCCTAGAGAAAAAGAAAAAAAAAGAAGAAATCGTTCTTTTTATTCATTTTAAATATATATTTACAATAAGGTATAATCATTAATTACCAATAACGCTTACTTTCTTTTTATCAGTTTATCACGATAAATTCAAATGAAAATTTATCTGGCAAGAATATACATAAGGGAGAGTGAGAGTGAGGGAGAGAGAAAGAGAAAAAGGAGAACTTTGAATTGTTGAAGAGGAATAAAAGGAGAAAAAAGATAGCATAGGAAGAAGAAGAAATCGCTTTCCCTCATAATCCTGATCGTTTGATCGAGATTATGCGCTATTACAATGACGACGACTTGCTTATTAGGGTAGGGAGATTATTAGGGTTTTCAAAATTTGATACAAAAATGAATGATTTATTAAAATGATAACAATTAATGGAATTAGAATTTTGTGTTTATTGAAAGTAATCTCAATAACTCTTATTTGGGTGGGATACGTATTGTTTTAATTCAGTTTCAAAATTGGAAAGAAAATGAAATAGAATTTAAATTATTTTAGATTGTTTAAATATACGTGTTATCGCGTTTAAATTATTTAATTGTTTTGTATAGTACAATAAAATTTCTTCAAAAACTTGATGAATGAAATGCTGTGTATAATGCTTTTCTCTTCTCATGAAATCAAATGTTAATTTTCTTGAATGACTTAACCAACACTATTCCATCTACAGTATTCACGTTTGACCGATTTTTCAGGCCGACCGATTGTGTTGTTATTAAATCTATGTATTGTACTTACATACATATGTACATGTGTACATCTATAAACAATACACGTTGGATATAAACGTGTCAGAATTGTCAAAGATATTTCATGATCCCTCATTGAAATTTGCAAAAACTAATCCAAAATTCTGAAAAATAATATTGTTATAAATAAAACGATACTTTTATTTGCAAAAGTTTCATACTTAAAATTGCATTTGTTTTGAACCGATAGAAAGAATGTTTATAAGAATAAATATTTATTGTTCATAATGATTTTAAGATTTGTTGAATTTCGTGATTCGTATAAAGCGGTTTACGCCTTCATAAAAAAGAACTCTCGCGTGCGACAGCAATTATTACGGATAATGATTGTCCTAGCGGTCTTTTAGGCTTTGCGCTTACGGTACGGAGCATCAATTTTGTTGTTTGTAACCGTAACGTATATACGATCTCTCTTACGATATATAATACATATTTATAAAAATCTACAATACATATATATGTGTATGTATGCGTCTCTCTAAAAATGTCTACATATAATAGATATCTACATGCGTAGTAAATATAATATATATCACGATCAATCATCAATAATGGTTATAATTTATTATTTACTATTATTATTAAATTTTTTAAGCATCATTATTTTTCTTTTTCTTGTTCCAGAAAATGCAGGACGGGACGGACATTTAACGTCGTAAACTGTGGTGTATAAGCCAGAAATGATTAAACCATTAAAATTTATTAAAAGTGCCTTCATAGTTGGCTGGTATTTATTATTATATTTGCTTGTTGATATCAACGGACAGATTGCATCAGAGTACGGATGTCCACCACAAGAAAGAATTCTCCCCTGCAGATGTTCAACTCGTGACACGGAGATTCAAATATGGTATAATAATAAAAGAGAGATTTTATCTATTTATTTGAATGATTAATAATAATTATTTTATTTTTCCATTCAAAGGTGCAGTCATAGTGAATTAGCAAAAGTATTGGAGGGATTAAAAACGGTTAGCCATTATGTGGATCGTCCGATAGACGAGCTGATTCTTGAGAATAATAATTTACCTAGTCTCCCAGGAAAAACATTTACTACTTTAAAAGTTTTACGTTTAATGTTAAGAAATAATAGATTAGAAAGAGTGTCGCCTGGTTGGTTGGAAGGTTTACACGATTCCTTATTAGAGATCTTCATTGTGGAATCTGATTTACGTTCGTTACCTATTGATAGTCTTGAAAATCTTCAAGGTCTTGAAGCCATAACTCTACAAAGTCGAGTTATGAAAAGATTACCGAAATTTTCTGGGCTTCCAAAATTAAGATATCTTCAAATAAATTCACCTGCTTTGTTAGAATTAGCGCCAAGGAATTTTCAAGAACTTCCGAATCTCGAAGAGTTACATGCTTTTGGTAGTCCTCGTCTAGTTCGATTGGAAGCTGGTCTCTTCCGTGATTTGCCACGTTTGGAATTGATCAATATTACGAATTGTGGTATTCATTGGATTCATCCTCGTACTATGATCAATCTTCCAGAATTGAAAGAAATATCTTTAGTCGGTAATGATATTGTTGACGCTGGAATGGTTGGTCGAGCTTGCATGGATCTTCCATTACTTTCGGTGATACGACTTGATCGAAATCATATTAATAGGCTTGCGGAAGGTTCTTTCGTCGATCTTCCTGTATTAAATCGTCTTTATTTGTCGCGTAATCTAATAACTGAAATATTTGCCGGATCATTTCGTCATTTACCAAAATTGAAAACTATCGATTTTAATCACAATCTGATACATCGTATACATCCGGAATTTTTCCCTCGAAGATCTTCTAATGGATTGGAAGAAATGTGGCTTATCAATAACGATCTCAGTCACATTGCCGAAATACGATCGGTTTTGGAAGCTTTGCCAAGATTAAAATTTCTCGATGTAAGTTACAATCAATTGGAAGAAATTCCATACGGTGCTTTGAGAGGTCATCCTACTTTAGAGAGATTTCATTTGGATCACAATCGATTAGGATTCTTACAAAGGGAAACGTTTACTTCTATGCCAGCTCTGCGGGAACTTCATCTTAGAAATAATTCATTATCAAATTTATTGGAAGCCCCATTTTGGAATTTGCCGGCACTTAAAGTAAGATTCTTTTTAAAAATATCAATCATTTATGTTTAACATTTTACTGATATATGATATATAATTTTCAGGGATTGGATCTTTCTGAAAATTATTTCAGACATATAGAGCCACGTCTTTTAGCGAATTTACCTAATTTAAGACGTTTGGATCTAAGTGGTAATTCTATAGGATTGATAGAACCAGAATCTTTCCGAAATACACCTGCCCTGGAACACGTCAACGTTTCTAGAAATGCTTTATCCATACTGCATCCTCTAACTTTCAGACACTTAACTAATTTATATGAACTCGATGTTGGTTGGAATCGAATGTTAGAAATTGTCCCTGGCTTGCCAAGAAATATAGAATACCTTCATATGCCTATGAATCGAATCGTTGCATTGCCATCTATCGCATCTCAAGATCTTACACTTCCAGTTTTAAGAAAATTGGACCTCAGTGCCAACGGAATCGAAAGAATACCACCTGGTGCTCTTAATGAATTGACCAATCTTCGTAAATTGATCTTGGGATATAATGCACTTAGAGCTATAGAAGATGGTACTTTCGATGGTTTATCCAAATTAGAACAATTGGATTTAAGGTACAACCGATTAGTTACGTTACATGGTAGAAGTTTTAGACCACTAAGATCTTTAATGGATTTAAATATTCGTGGAAATCGTTTGGAAGTTCTTAGACCAGATATTTTTCAAGAGAACACCAGGCTGCAAAAGCTTGATTTTAGTAGAAATAATCTTGCACAAATTCCTCATTCTACATTCGTAAATACAAGGTAAGAAAATAATACAAAATTCTTTGATAATAGAATACTTTGTCTCAATCATTATTACAATCCTATTACTTTCGACAATAAATTTTGATAAAAGAGTAATCATTTTGTATATAAATCATTAGGAAAAATATTGTAATAGACGATAAATTGCTAACATAGTGATAGTTCGGCGAGAGAGCGGTTTCACTCGCATTTACTTCGTTACGTCATTAGAAAATTGGTCCCTAGAAAGCTCCTCGCATACTTACTTAATAATATCTTCTCGTTCTACCATTCATTATTTAACATGCTTCACGTATTTTCTATTATGTATACATATTTCCACAAAATGATAGATGCTGTATACTACATAAATTCTTTATGTATGTTCTATCTAGAAAAAGTATAATTGATTTTTGGCCATAATTTTCCTTAATTAAATAATTATTATTTATATATCCTGGATTAGATAATTATCTGCATAAAGTGTAGCTGTACTAATTATATAAGATATTGGCCATCGTTTTTCTAACCTTAAATAATTATTTTATTCATACATATTTTTTTTATATCTTAAAATATATCTACGATTAAATAATTATTATGAAAAGTTAGTGGAAGCATTCGATATAAAGAAGAATACGTAATCACTATGATAATTACAGGGACCTTCGGGAATTATACGCGTCGCACAACACTTTGACCGAGTTACCCGGATCGTTGCACGGTTTAATGGCTCTCGAAATCCTCGACTTGAGCTTCAACAAACTGAACATCCTGTCACCGGAAACACTGAGCAGTCTGTCGTCTTTACTTGAACTAAGACTGGTTAGAAATCGAATAAGGGAATTACGAGAGGGTGCTTTTGATGGTTTACCGCGATTATCTATAATCGATCTTGAAAATAATGATCTTAGGGTAATCGAAAAAAATGCGATTAGAAGATTGGCTGAGCTACAAGCTATAAGACTTGGAAAAAATCTTATAAAGGTATTGTATATTTCAAGGATTATATATTAATATAAAATATTTATATAATTAATATAAAGAGTGGAACATATCAATCGAAATATATTTAAATATCTTTGTTATTTTTGGTTTTATGGAAAAAGTTTTTAAGACAAACTTAAATTACTTTAATAGGTATATGTGCCGGTGAAATCATTTTTTTACATGGAACCGTGTTTTTTAATGCATTAGTAGATGTAAAGATTTTTAATAAAAAAGTATTCATCGATGTAGAAAACTATTTATTTAAAAAATATTTCAATTTCAATACTACTAAGAAACTATTTACACATTTAATAAAATGCTGTAATAGTGGTATTAAAACAGTGTGGATTTCTTAGCAATATTTAAATTGTAAAACTAATAATAACGGAGATAATTAGAAGTTCCAATTTAAATTCTCTTCCCTGTATATACATGAAGAAATATAACAATTAAATAACCACATGTTCATAAATTTGTTGTTAGACAATTCCAAGGGGTGCATTCTCCGAATTACCTTTACTTCAAAGTGCGGAACTTCAAGAAAATCATATTTTAGAAATCGACAGTAAAGCTTTCATCAACGTGCCTCATCTTCTCTTTCTAAATTTAAGTAATAATCATTTACCGAGTTTGGAATATGCTGGTTTAGAAAGTCTTCAATCATTAGAAGTTTTAGACCTGAGTAATAATCGCTTGGCTCGAGTATCCAGTGACAGTTTGGCTGCGATGGAATGGCTAGTCGAATTAAAAGTGAGAATAAAAGTTAATATCTATCTTTAACGAACCTTTTCGAGAAAGGCTGGAGACTATTTTGTTAATACCATCAAGCGGGGAATAGCTACTTTCTCGCGAACAGTGAAATCTCTCCTTGAAGCGTGGAATAACTCAGCAATTGCTCCGTTGCGTCTCGTGAAACTAATTATTCGTGTGTACTTATATATATATATATGTCCTTTTATATTTTAGTTATTCTTTTTTCTTACTTTTTTCTTTTTCTTTATTTTTCTTTTTGTTTTTTAATTTTTTTACTTTCACTTTTTTTTAGATGGATAACAATAGAATATGCGCAATACAGGGTTCACCTTTTGACGAAATGCCAAGATTACGTGTTCTTAGTTTGAGAAGCAATCGGATGGCATCCGTTTCGGAAAATGCATTTAAAAGATTAAGATCCAATATCGCTATTTTGGATATCGATGGTAACAATTATTTCAATATTAACACGAATACAAATTCTAATCTCTTTTTCGATGATAAAATTATTTAAAAAAATATAATATAGGAAATCCTTTATCATGTTCTTGCGGTATGTTATGGTTGAGGGGATGGTTACAACAAGCATCGTCGGAAGGTCCGAGATGTGCTGATGGATCTCTTTTTAAAGAAATCAGATTATCTCGTCAAGATTGTCAACATGAAAGACTAATTGTTCCTCCTGTTCATCCTGGTTGCGAAGCTGAAATGGTTAATAACGTTACTCCTGCTTCAGGTTAATAAATAAAATCGAATATAACTATCAGAATTTTATTTAGAGATCATATTTAAATTAATTTTTTGTAGGACTGAACGGAGCTACAGAAACGGTATCACTTTGGATGAATTTAGAAAGCTCGACCAAGAGACCATCCGTTTCTCATAAAAATGATTATTACGAATATTTAAATTACCATTCGAACAATAAAAGCGATCATTCGAACGTGTCTACTTCCCTCCCAATAGTATCAACCGAAGCTACAATTTTTCAATCAGTTAAAACTATACAAAGTTCTGAAACTATGAAATATTTAAATGCGAAGAATGCAACGAATCAATTAAAAAAAAATTCCTCTATAATACCACCTTCGCCGGGTAGTTCAGGGTTTACTTTCTTTGGTGTTCCTCTGCCTAATTTGAATTTTAATTTTTGGGGTAATACTGGTAGAAAAGCAGAAAGGAAAGAAACATCAGGAGGTAGACCTGGACGAGGACGTTACAGAGTATTTCCACCAACCGAGCCAGAAATTCATAGGGGTGGTTTTATACCTTTACCACGAGGACAAGGTGGTTTCATTCCTATTATTGATTCGCCTCATTTTATTTACGATCAAAAACAAATAAGAAATGATACTCTGAAAGATAATCAAGATCAAAATACTAATCATATTCGCATACAAGAAGGACATAATTTGAAACATTCGAATGATACCATATCTAAATTAGAAAACAATGTTTCAAAAACTAACAAATCTCGAACAGGCTCAAAAAGTAAAGATGAACTTTTTACCTCAAATGTTGTTGGCTCTTCAAAATTTTCTAACAATTTAACTGAAAATGAGTATGTTATTATAATAATTTTATGTCACATATTCGAATAGAAGTATATAATTAGAATATTTGTTTCTTTGTAGGTCATACTCTTCATTAAATTTAACGAAAAGTATTAAATCATCGTTACTTTCTAACGAAACATTACAAAAAAGAAATGAAACATTTGTTACAACAGAACTTGATCTAGGTGATAAATTAATAATGAATATAAAAGAACGTAAAATGATTAATGATTCGCGAATGGAAATTGCAAGTACAATTGTCTGGACGACACCAAGAACTGATTTGGCGAAAATGGCATTTCCATCTAATAAAGCAATAATAACAACAATTAATAATAATCGTGAAAATTTAAATGATTTTCATATAATGAAAGATAAAAATATCTTTTGGAACACTGAGACGATGGAAGCTCAGAAAATGGAAACGACTATGACAATGATTAATCCACAAAATGAATCTACTGGTAAGATTTATCGAAACTACACATCTAATTATTTTTTCAAATGTATTTAACTCTTTTCTTATCATCATTTCAATAAGATATGAAAGGAAATTGTTCATTTTTATAGATAATATTCGTATAGTTACAACATACTATCCATCTACTTCTTCATCTACAACAACAATGGTGACGACTATGACAGCAAAGACTACAACAACAAATAAATTGAAAGATAAAATTATTGGAACTTCACAAACAAGTCGAAAGACAGAAGCATCAGCTTTGTCAGCTTTTCTGGCACCAGGTGGTCAAATTCCTTCTTCCATATCAACAACTAGCTTACGTACTTTGGGTAGGCCAACGATAACAAAAGTACCATCTCCATATTTAGCTGAAACTACTGACCATAATCGAAATCAGGAAAAAGAAAATCCTATAGCTGATGCTGTTCAAAGAAATATTGAAAATTTAGAATATGCATTTTCAAACAACAAAGAAACGACTACCGCACATGATAATGTTAAAATAATCGAAGATAATCGTTTTAATTGGTACTTCCAACATTACAATGATACCAATTTAGAACCATTTATTGGAACGGTTTATAGCAATAGCATTAAAGTAAGTACTTATCGATCTTTGTTATTATTTCAATTATGTTTTGTTATATATATAATCTAATTTGAAGTACTATATTTACTTTTTCTTAAGCATCGAAATTGCAAATGTAAAAATATAAAAAATTTTTATTGCATAAAGTTGTATTTAATTATTTGTGTTTGTCTTTACTTTAAATAATCATAAATCGATTATACAATACAAATTTAGCAAAGTTCTTATCATAGTAATTCATATATATATTGGTATATATTTTATAAAATTTATACGTTCTAAATAAAAAAATAATGTATATCTTTTAAAAGTGTTAATCTACATAATTATTAAATGCCTTGATTTCTCTCAACTAAAAACAAAATTTAATATACGTAGGATTTTTCTTTGTTTTTTGTGTATTTGTTTTAAAATTTTTTTTTATTTAGACTCTACAATATTTTAAGTAAAAAATTTCATTTCCTACAAAATACAGTGTCTCTATAATGTTTATGAAGTATTTATAACCATTTGATAAATCCATTTCAGATAATTTCATAGAAAAATTCTGTTTTAGTATAATCACAAAATTCGTAATATCTGATTATTTTGTATTACTGGTTTTCAACTGGAAGAAAACAACATGTAATTATGTATCAATGAATTATGTGTTAACTACAATTAGACTTCATATCCACATTTTTCATAAATCATTTCATTTCATACATCGTCATGTAGTATATTGAAAACTGTAATAACAACGTACATGTGACATTTACAAGAGAAAACCTATATATTTAAATTTGATATAATTATTGTAGTAAGTGATTATGATGATTTCAAAAGCGCGAAAATAGGTAACTTCGTCGTTCTGTATTAATTTAATAATTAATCTCTGTCGATATTTTTGTTGAAAAATACAAATTCATTACGTATATATTATAAACAAGCATCGCTATTTACATACGCGAAGCTAATTATTATTCTAAACTTAGACGGTTCTAATTTTTTAATTCACGAGTTAAATTTTTTATCGAGATGTACAACATTTCTCATTCATTGACTTTTAGGTTTTCCTTTTTCTTTTTCATCTTTTTTGTCTTCTTCTTTTTTCTCATCTTTCTTGGCATCTTTCTTGTCCATTTCTTTCTTCTCGGCATCACGATTAGTCAATTTATTATTAATTAAGTTGTGAAGAGCCACTATGGATCTGACCAGTGCTGCTAAATATACTACCAACATTTGATCATTTGTTTTAACATATAATGAATCAATGAAACTACTCTGTGTCATATCTGGTAATAAATTAAATATATCTTGCAGTTGATAAATAATTTGATGATTTATTGGTAATTTACCATTACCAACCTAGAACAAAAATAAAATGTTTATATATTTTCTTGTTATTTGTAAATTGAGGAAGAATAAAAGATTAACGTGTGCACAAAAATTTGATATTTACTTGTATTAGATAATCTCTTATTTCTCTTATTTGCTCATGAAGACCTTTCAACCCGAGAAGTTGATTTGTAATACGTTGACTAAGTGTTCCAACTGTTGTATCTTTAATGTCACGTAACAAATGCTCAACTCCAACCTCTTCAGCTTCTTCTGCACCAATTTCGCTAGGTATGTGCTCAAATGTTTTAGAAGTTGGCGAACCATCCTATTAAAGTAACAATAAATATTAAGATAACAATTTATTTAAATACTGTTCATTGTCATTATATATAAATAAGCTTACATCGTGTACTTCCTCTATTGCTTGATATGCCTCAGTAGGAAGACCTAAATCTTTTGGTTTAGCATCTATAATAACTAATACAGAATTTGGGCAATATCTTCTGATCAATTCATTGATAGCAACATCATTTTGATGTAGTTTAGGTCCTGTGTGATACCAACCTACTACTTTCTCTCGAGCTAGAAATACATGTTTTTTATAATAATTGAAAACAATTCAATACAATATAAAAACTATCATATCATCCATTACCATTAACTTTTTTGAACATTCCATACATATTTTCAAGATAATCATGGTCAAGAAACCACACGCTCTTATCCTTGTCATCTTCATCAAAGGGGACTGAAAAAAATATTACAACCTTATTGATTATTTATATCTTTTTCCCCTATTTATACTCTGTCACAATAAAAGTTTAATAGCATGAACAGGAGCTGCGAAATCTGAATGTATATTTATAGCAATATAAAATCCTAACCTGCAAAACTATTTGACACATCTAAGACACCTTTGGCTCTCCAACAACCAAGAAGTACACCAACTACTCTTTTTTGATTTCCAATCTTTCCCATACGATTAAAATGATCCACCACACTCAATAAAACTAAAGGATGGACTACTACTTTTGTAGTAACAACTTCTTGACTCGGCATTTTTTAGCTGTCTTCAATCACTCTTCTAACCTAAAAGATGATGACCAACTGCAATTATTGACGATTACTAACCACTACTGTTAACAGCCTTAAAATAAAATCTACCTAGATGGTGTATTAGTATTTCTAAAAGCTGCACTACAATTTAATGCAGCCAAATCAAATTTTCTACAAAATGTTAAAAATTATTGAATATTAGTTCAAATTACCTATTATATTCTTTACGGATTGTTATCTTATCAATTTTTTTCTCTATATGTTTAAATAGTTTAAGCATTATAACAATAAAATATAAATATAGGGATCATGCGTGAAATATAGAGGCAGCACTACTGTCGGAGTGAGCGCTCTCTTGTGTTTCATTGGTGAACATAGTGGGATCAAAACGAAAATTTAATAACATTAAAAAAAGTTATAACAATGGAAAAAATAATAAAATATGGATTCCAACCTGTAGTTAATAATATTATACATGGCCAAAACGATGAGAAAGGCAACAAATTATTCAAATCAAAGCATGTGTACGGTGTTGTTGAAAAAACGAATAACATTAGAACTGTCATGACAAGATTTATTAAGATCTATATTTATTGGATCACAACTCGAATCTTGAACATTTTTTACAATTGGTATTTTAGCTTCACAAATTTTATTTTGTGTTTTCTTTATTGGAATAATTACCTGTACTGCGGCCGTGCTTAAATCGTTATGATAGTTGAGATTACAAAAAAAATATGTCAAATATTCATAAGCTCCGTCTGTGACTATCTCTGTTTGACAACTTATGCTCCGTTGCATAGGCTTCACCGTAACAGTTTCAACATGAATATCAATCTGATGTTCTTCAACACTACTTGCATGTTCTTCATCATCTTGCTCCATTACTGTATCTATCGTATTTTCAATGTTTATGTTATTTCTATTTTTTTCACTCACAATACATTTATTGATGTGGACTATGTTTCTTTCACGATTTCTGACTCGTTGGAAACATTCTAASGATTGAATGTTTCTTTTTATATTTTCACGACCAGGAAAAATCGAAGGAACATAAGATGGATGTAACGGATGCTCTGATTTTTCATTATTTACAAAAAAGGTACTACAAATCCTCGTATATTTATTTGGTACCCAGTCTTTTGGATTTTTTCTGAAATCAAAGAAAAGAATTAAAAGGTTAAGTCATAATTATAAGATAAATGCCACAAATATTTGAAATTTCATCAACAAAATGATCAATTGTTACATACGTCACATTTAAATGTAATAATTTTACTGAATGTTACAGTTCATTTTAAAAAATTTTAATTAATATTTTACTTACACGTAATTTTTCACTGCATTCATCCACTGTTTACGTTTTACTATTTTCCATGAGGCTCCTAACATGCTCTCTGGAAATTTATAAAATTTCACTTCCACACCGAATCCACGTTCTCGACGTGATATATTATTATATCCAAGAACACAACAATTTTTTCTCGAAGTTGGCATTATTAAAAAAAATTAAATATATTTTATTTATAATTATTTTAAAGTAAATCACGTATGTTTACGTTAAATACATGATCCCAACTGCTTTGGATACTTGCCACTAATTGGCGTAAAAATCTACCGCGGTATAGGGACCCTATAGGAGGGATGCGCCATGTACATTGCTGGGGGACCGGAAGAACTCGATTTTGCGCGCGAATGATTCAAACATTGAAATAATTATGAAATAATAAATTGCATCAAATACAGAAAAAAATGAACTATATTTAATGATAATTAAAAATTTATATTCAAATAGAATAGGTTACACACAAAAATTATTATAAATTCAATAAGAAAGATTCAATTAAGTTTGATTTGATAAAAGGCAATAAGCCTGTAAACAAACGATAAGTTATAGATCTGATTTTATTTTTACCTTTTATTTTTTCAGTTGAAGATATTTCTGACCATGATTTATTTCGTGATAGCTTGATACATTCATTAGAATTTATGTTTAGCTCTTTCCCCATATGAGAAAATATAGATATTTTTATAAAATAATTGACTTAATATATTGTAATATTATCGACATATAATATTTGTTTTGTATACTTACAGTAGAATTCCAGTTTTTAAGGGCAATTGCCATTATTTATATTATCAATATATATTTAAATTTATAAGCCGATTTTAATAAATTTAAAAGTATTAGTCGTTTTATTAATTAATTTATCTGAAATTCCAGTTAATTAGTATCTTTCGAGTAAATACAAAAAATAAAAATCTAGAGAAATTACAAAATTACAAAAAATTATAAAAATTTTATAAATAAAAAAATGAATATTCCTGCTTATATTTTAAATATACTAGAATGGTTAATTGTACCTTATAAATTTAAATGGAACATGACTTGTTAATTGACAATTACATGTGTAATGTTCTATGTAACTGATTTTCACAGCAATATGAAAGTACATTGGTAACGAACAACACGTTTTTCAGTTATTCTGTAAATTTTTGTGGAATCTTTTATGTATAAAATTGTATTAACTATAGGATAGTAAACAGATAAAGAGATATATGGGTATATGACTTAGATGGTATATGACCTAACGATAAACAAACAGTAGGAGGCAATAATTCTAGGTCAATCCAGTGCTGTCAGATCGTGGGTAAATCTTACCCTCTCCCTGTGCCACTGGGATTGCACACAATGAAAGTTTTCCATGTCCGTGTGTTTGGGATGTCGAGGAAAGCCGAGTGTAACCGAAGTTGGCGGTTGGCCACGAAGTGGCACATTATGAAAGCGACTCATGTCCATGTGTTCGGACGACACGAGTCGCTTTCATAGTGTGCCACTCCGGCGTGCCCGCCAACTTCGGTTACACTCGACTTCTTTCGACATCCCAAACACACGGACATGGAAAACTTTCATTGTGTGCAATCCCAGTGGCACAGGGAGAGGGTAAGATTTACCCACGATCTGACAGCACAGGGTCAATCAGTGATCCCAGAGACTTTAGTTCGTCTGATCGACACAGGGGCGTAAAATTATCGTACGCGGCAGAAAATTATCGTACGCCCCGGGAAAATTTGAAACCCGACAATTTCTCGGACGAAATTTTCAAAATGTGGAAAAAGTATCCAAGTTCCAACTTTTTCAAAGTTGATGACCTTTTTTTTTTTAGTCATCAAGTTCAAAACCCTATCATGAAAACGATAAAAACGGCGGTCCGCGGGGAGATAGAAGACCGGATCGTACACCACGAATTTTGGATCGTACAGGGCCTCAATTATCGTACGAATGGGATCACTGAGGTCAATAAATATATACAAACAAGAGAGAGTTGTCAGATAATATACATAAATATGAATATAAATATAATAGCTATTGTTAAAATAGAAATCGCTCGTAGCGCGCGGGGTGAAGGGGATATGTGGATTTAGGTTTTACAGCCTAAGGAACGGTTACGAAATTTCGAATCAAGGATAGGAAGGGAAGGGGTAGGAATTCAACGTTAACGAAGTTTCTCGAATTCGTATATTCGTATATGGTCAGCTGTTCGCTAAAAAATACGATTTGAAATTTTACATAAATACGTACTTCTTTAGCTGTAGTAGTGTAGTAGTTACAATAGCGGCCGCCAGTATCTATATCATTCCTCGACAGTGAAAAGTATCTTTATCTAATTTTTCTTTCTTTGTTTTTCTTGATTGCTCACTAGTCACCATTCATTACTCAGGGACAATAGAATAGAGTTAGACGTCAATGTAAGGGTGAGAGTCTAACGACGCAGTTAAGAATAGTCAAGAATAATGGCGCACTTACGGTTTTTCTTAAATAAGTTCATATTTTATTGTAATTTGATTTTTCTAGTATTCTCTAGTCCTGTAAATATATCTTTACAAAGTGTAAACGATTCGTTAATACAAACTGCATTATATTCTTTGAATGAAAATTCACCAACGCATCATACTTATACTGGTGGACAATTGATTAGTGCTGAAAAATTGGTAAGTTATATTATTAATTGATATTATATTTTAAACAATATATAACTAATAATAATTATATAAAGTGTAGTATAATTAATTGTTATTTCTTTATATGGATAAAAAAGTGAACATTTTTAAAGTACATAAATTTAATTGTTTAATGTATGTGTAATTAATTATAATTTATATTTATAATTAATTATATATTACCATGCATTTGTATCTACTATAAAAAAAAACGCTTTTTATCTTTTTTTTCAGGATGAACTATCACACATTATATATAGATTAACATTTAATTTAAATCCCATTTGTAAAGAAACTGGAGAATTTTGTCCCACAGAAGCATGTACAATTAATCTTAAACAAAATGAGTTTAATAATATACAAATACAAAAAGATTCTATTCAATGTACATATTTGTATCCTCAATCTTCTCAAAGTAATGAAGTACTAGAGCAAAATAAAAAGCCGAATTATGAAAATCAGGAATCTCTGGCTAATTTAAATAAAGAAATTATAAAAAATGAAAGTACTACATCAGATCAGGGAATGAAATCTATGGGAGATCAAAATGATCCTCAAATCATATCTGCTAAAACATCTGATTCTAATTATTGTCCTGGATGCCCGTACGACTTGAATACTCATCTACCTGGATTTCTTGCTTTTAATAGACAAATTGAAAAACAAATGGACGAAATTCTATCTAATGATTTTAAACATATGGTAATTGACATTGTTAGAGCAACTCGTGCAGTTCCACCTTCTTCTAACATAATAAAATATCAACTTTGGGTTAAGGTTGGCGAATCCTCTTGCTTAAAAAATGTATTGACTAGTATATCGAATTGCACATTACAATCTAATATTCCAATCAAAACCTGTTTGATAACATTTGAAGAACAACCTTTTCAACACGATACTCGCCAAATAACAAAGAATAATTGTACAGCAATTAGTACTAATGACTTTAATAAAGCTAAAAACCTACTAAATGAATCATACATAATAGCTAAAAATGATGCTTACAAAGGTTTGAAGAGTGTAATAACAGACAGCTTAACGCATACTTTAACTTCTAATGCTCAAAATGAAGAATCACTTGTTACAGAACATTCGTTTGTAAAAGTATTAATAAATAAAACTAACGATGAAGAAAAACCAGAACACTTTACGGATAAAATCAAAGAATTTCAAGAATTCTTAGAAGATTTTGACATACCTATTAAAAAAAATGTTAATGCTGATAGTCAACAATCATCAGTTAATGATAAAGAAATAGTATCTGAGGAAGTATCAATACACAACAAAGATGACCAATTAAGTAATCAAAACAATATTGATTCAAATCTATCCTTTGATAAGACAAAAAGATCTTATTCGCCTGATATTTACGATGTTGCTATAAGAACGAAAAGACAATTAGTTGGAGCACCTTCTAATAGAAATGTAAATGATCCTGAAATAGTAAAATATGCAAATCTTGGTTTAAATAAATTTTCTCTAAATTTAGAAAGTGCGAATGAACCAATCATCGTTGAAATTATAGAAGCGACTGCTCAAGTTGTTTCTGGTATGTTATATAAAATAAAAGTAAAATTAGGTGTAAGCGATTGCCCTAAAGGAACCAAAAATAATTGTAAATTACAAAAAGGAAGTGATCTTAAAGAATGTTTATTCACTATATGGTCGCAACCTTGGATAGATAGAGGTTTTCCAAACGTTGAAGTAAATTGCAATCATGCTGCACGAAGTAAACGAAATCTTAAAGGTGCTGGTTATAGTCAAAAAATGTTAGCTCAGGCAGAAAATATAAAACATGAAAGATTATTCGAAGAATTTATTGTTAATTTTAGTAAAAATTACTTATCTGAACAAGAAAAAACACATCGTTTCAAGGTATTCCAAAAAAATCTTAGAATTATAGAAAGATTACGAAGATATGAACAAGGTACTGGAGAATATGGAGTTACTATGTTTGCCGATTTAACACCTAAAGAATTTAAAAAACAATATTTAGGATTGCGCTCTGATTTACGTTTAGAAAATCATATACCAATGCCACAAGCAAGAATTCCTGATATTGAATTGCCCATAGAGTATGATTGGCGTCATTACAATGCTGTAACACCTGTGAAAAATCAGGGACAATGTGGATCATGTTGGGCTTTCTCTGTAACTGGTAATGTAGAGGGACAATATGCTATAAAGCATGGAAAATTACTTTCATTATCTGAACAAGAATTAGTGGATTGTGACAAATTGGATGATGCTTGCAATGGTGGATTGCCAGATAATGCTTATAGAGCTATAGAAAACTTAGGTGGACTTGAATCAGAAATGGATTATCCATATAAAGGCATAGATGAAAAATGTTATTTTAATAAAAATAAAGCTGAAGTTGAAATTGTTTCTGCAGTTAATATTACATCAAATGAAACACAAATGGCACAGTGGCTAGTTGCAAACGGTCCTATATCTATTGGGATCAATGCTAATGCAATGCAATTTTATGTAGGTGGAATATCCCATCCTTTTAAATTCTTATGCAATCCTTATAATCTGAATCATGGTGTTCTTATTGTAGGTTACGGAATCCGTAGTAAGTGTTATTTCTATTTATATAATTTCGTATAAAATATATCATATTCTTTAATCAATGTGTATTTTTCAGAATATCCGCTATTCAAGAAAGAATTACCATATTGGGTGATAAAAAATAGTTGGGGTCCTCGTTGGGGTGAAAGCGGATATTATAGAGTTTATAGAGGAGATGGAACTTGTGGAGTAAATCAAATGGCTACAAGTGCTGTAGTTAAATAATACTCATTTTTGATTGAAAAAATTTATTCCGAAGCAATTAGGCTTTTCTGTTGGCTAAAATAATATTTTTTATTAATCTTATTCCTATTAAAATATTGTTATATTCGAAACTAAACCTTCTTTATGATACTTATGTTACTAAAACTAATTTTATTATATATGTTAGCATTACTTTATGAAATCTGTTAATTCATGAAATAACTAGTTAAACACTGAAATGACTAATTGAACTATTTAAATATGAAAGAAGGCAGAATTAAATACTTCAATTATGTTACATACTACCTAACTGCATATATTAACTTGCATATACTAACAATTATGAACACAGTTTTGTTACTAACAGGAAAAATGTTTAAAGTACAAAAAGAGATTAAAGCAAATAACTACAAGGATTGGTATAGAAAGAAAAGCAGATTATAAAAAACGATCAAATTTCAATTTCATTCTTTAACGATTTAACTGAAACGACGGTTTCCACGATTTAACTGAATTAAACAATTTAACTTTTTAGTTTTTAAGTATGAATTACAATTGGCTTTCAATTTAAATATTATATTAATGATAAGAAAATAAGAACATTTTCAAAATAAATATTACACATTTGTTATACTAAATTAAATAAAAATGTTGAAGTTTTTATATATGAAACATTTATTACATTTCCTAATAAATCGCAGATTGGAGATATTAATTTTTAATAGGAATAACTAAATTACAGCTAAATAATAACATTGAAAGAACAAACTATTCTATTGGTATTTTATGAATGCATTGGAATCAAATGATATCCATTCCTTTATTTACATTAGTTTGCGAACAATTTCACATACATTACACATTCTAAATCTTAATTCTGTTATTGGATAAGTGGTTTTTTTGAACATTTCAGCTTTATTAGACTAAATGTCTAAAGAGACAACTATGCCACATTGAGCCAACAGCAGCAAATATATATACTGAAATTTGCACCTTTGTTTAATATTTAAAAATTATGATATGTAAATACCAAAAGTAAAATTCTAAAAAGTGTTTAATCGAAAGTAAATTCACTACAAAAATGTTATATTATTGGTCTTTTTCAAATTGACATTTCAAACAAAACTAGATTTTTAATCAATTCATTTACATAACATTTTATATGACAGGTCTTTCAAAATTTTGTTTTATCAATAATAAATTATGATATATGCCCTATGAAAGAACTCTACATATATAGAAGTTATATATAATCATTAAAGTTTGTTAATAACAAACCTTTATCGGTTGTCAGTTTTTTTTCATACGATTCTCATTACATTGTAGCTGATTTCGGTTTATATGCAATATATATATATATTTCGTTTATCATTTTTATGTAACAGATGAGCGCAATGCCAAAATACCATTGTCATGGGAAATGTGATTGACGTCCGATAAGAGTTAATGAAAATATTTTTAATTCACCAATTTTAATTTAATACAACATATATAAATATAATATATATATATACAGTGTGTCACGAGAGTATTTGTATCAGACCACACTGTAAATTGGAAATAATTGATATTTGCTTGTAATGTAAAGTTTCAAAATTCTCATAGACAGAAATCTATTTTAGGATTATTAAACTTTCAAATTGATATAAATTTTATAGTATAAAATAATATTTTATTATTAAAGAAATATATAAGATTTAAAAAAATATAATTATTATTTTAGTTTGCAGTACATGGATTTGCATTTTATAGTGCCTTTATTTTATCATTTATATAAAATCATATTTCTTTTGAAATAAAATTGACGCCAATTTGAAAATTAAGTTTTAAGTTAATTTTTTAAAAAGTTTTATTAATTAAGTTAATAATCCCAAAATATATTTTTGCATAGAAAAATTTGGAAATATTATAGTACTAAAAAATATTGAGTGTTTTAAATTAACAATTGGTGTAAAAATATTCCTGCGTTTTGTTACATATTAAGTAGTATAATAACTGAATGAAAGAAAATTTATAAGATTATATTAAAATTAGATTTTGTTCTTAACATATACAATTTATAATAAATGCATTTTGCATACGTTGGATCGTACCTGTAAATATCGTACTTAAAAAAAAGTATTATTTTATATTTAATACCAAAATAATCATAATAATGAATATTTATGGTTACGATTTATAAACACTTCAATTTAGTTGACGTAACATTTGATTTGTACAAAAGAACTCAATAGCAGTTACATTATCAATAACTAAAGTTGGGATTTTTATAATTGAATATCTAAGCAAACATAATAATCTTTGTGCTATGTATACAAAAAATAGAGGGGGAAAGGGGAGATACATTAGAAATTATTTTGTTTTTATTTCATGTCATTTGAGTAAGCTGTTTCAATTTTTAACTATTCGACTTATGTCAAAAGGAATAGAAAGCGATTATAGCTTATTGCCGTGTCAAATGTAAATTTGTTAAATGTATGTAAAATAATTTGTATCTAATGAATTTATATGAAAGATGACAATGAAATTGAAGGAACATGTTTATAACTTGACGTGACAGTAAACTCATTAATAGGCATACTTTTCAATACATTGACTCATTTACATATCATTTAGAAGCTTAAGTGCATATTTATCATATTCAAAAGGCATTCATAGAAATACTCCAAAAGAAATAGCACTTTGGAAAGCAAGTTTAGTAAGTCCTTAGTAAATTTAGAAGAAAATTTACTTTTTATAGATAAAATTGATAAAAACAATTGTTTTCTTTTTTTCCTTTATCTCGGATAAATTGAAATTGAATGGAAAAAGTAAATATCATAAAATATACAACAAATATGATAACGCATAATAACTGCTTACACAAAAAATTTGGAATAATCCTTTAATAATAATTGTATGAACCCCATTGATTATAAGGTCCATATGCTTGTGGACCACCTTGTCCATACTGCCAGTTTTGATAATTTGCATAATTAGGATCTGACGGAGGCGGATATTGTTGATAACCTTGTTGATAACCTCCTTGACCTCCATATTGTCCACCTTGAAATTGCTGTGGTGATTGATAGGGTCCGCTTGGTCCACTGCTATACTGATAAGACTGAGAACCTACAGATGGTGATGGAGGTATATTTGACTGTTCTCCAGTTTTAACTTTCTTCGGAGGAGAAGAGTCACTATAATAAAATTTAAAAAAATAGGATATGTATTACTTTACATCAAATTTTTAATAATAAAAATGTTAATATAAATTGACAAATATATTGACAAATATATTGACAAATATATAAATAAGTATACTCGGTAATAGCTTAATAAATAGTTATATATATAGGGTGGGTCACCACATTTTACCATCTAGATTTACGTTATTATTATTACGCGTAGCAGACAATGTTTCACATGGAGTTAAATGGCTTTGAAAGGGGTTCATACTGATGGTACTTTTTCTTTTGTAGGTGGACGTGTAAAGGACATATGAAGGTTACTAATGTTTTTTTAAACGGAATCATATATTTTTTATTGCATCRTMTGATGCTYTTTYATATTATTTACAAAAAAGTATTAACCTATTTATGTAAAAAAATTATTACTTTAGGAGATATTTTAATTTTTATATCTATTTACAAAACAGGTTCAGGACATGGTCACAGACCATTTGCATCAGTACACTTTCTGAATCGAGAAATTAATGACTCATTAACGTCTCTTAATGTATCTGATGTTATTTTCTTGCATTCATATTGATTATCCATTTGTCTAAACCAATGAGGATTTTCCGTTGACCAATAATGGGCATTTCTTGAATTCACTGATCCATTTTTCGTAAACGTTGTGAACATAACATTGCTGAAAAAGTTGTTTTTTTGAGTAAGAGCCCAATTACAAAATTCTAAACGTTAATAACAGTCATTTGCGGTCAGTTCTTGAACTTTTGATACATGATATGAATGATATTTGTGCTTTATCAGTATGCGTAAGATGTTCTTGCGACTAATTCCAGCTTGTCTTTTGATTTCTAACTAACGGATGGATTTATTGTAACTGCGGCTAACACTGCAATTTCGTTTTCTTCACTTATTATTGTTTTATTATGAATTGTTTTTTTGCGTACTAATTGCCCTGTCTGGTGAAATTTTTTAAAAATATTATCAAAGGTACGACGTGATGGAGTATTTCGTTGAGGAAATCTATTGGCGTATAATATTATACGCTGAGCCTCCGACTACAATGGCCGATATGAGGGATCGTATCGTCAATGAATGCAAGAAAACATCAGATACATTAAGAGACGTTAATGAGTCATTAATTTCTCGATTCAGAAAGTGTACTGATGCAAATGGTCTGTGACCATGTCCTGAACCTGTTTTGTAAATAGATATAAAAATTAAAATATCTCCTAAAGTAATAATTTTTTTACATAAATAGGTTAATACTTTTTTGTAAATAATATRAAARAGCATCAKAYGATGCAATAAAAAATATATGATTCCGTTTAAAAAAACATTAGTAACCTTCATATGTCCTTTACACGTCCACCTACAAAAGAAAAAGTACCATCAGTATGAACCCCTTTCAAAGCCATTTAACTCCATGTGAAACATTGTCTGCTACGCGTAATAATAATAACGTAAATCTAGATGGTAAAATGTGGTGACCCACCCTGTATATATATATATATTAAACAAAAACAATAGTAATATTGTGTACTTTTTATTATCATCACTCTTTGTCTTCTTGCGTTCTTTAGCTTGCTTTATACATTTTTGGAATTGTTCATGCGCTTTCAAAACTTGTCGAATGTCAGGACTAAAATCTTCAAGAAATTCTACTTTGCGTTGTGCAAATAAAACTCTTTGTTCCAAATCAGCATGTTCTCTTTCTATAAACATATCCATATATCCGACAATTTCTTGCGTGTCAACTGGATTTCTCTGTAATCCCAAGTCTATTAATTGCAGATACAATCGTGGGTTATCTTTATCTTTTTCTGTAGCCTGTGAACAAATTATTTGAATAAACAAAAATAATTTTTTGTACATTAAATTTAACAATCGCAAAAAAAAGAATATAAATATACCTTCAATAATACTTTGATAGCTTTATCCACATCGTTTTTAACTTTACAAAGAAAACGAGCATATTTAACTGCAATATTGTTAGCAATTGTTCTATTTTTACTGTTGCTTATATAGTTTTCATATAATGTACAAGCTTGTTCTAAATCATTTCGTCTGCGTTCTAAATTTATTCTTCGATACGCTATTTGTAACATGTTAGGTAGTACATTATCTATATTTTCCAATATAATAGCAGCTTTTTCAAAATTACCCTGACCTTCCTCGAAGGTTGCCCATTGCAGATGTAAATTAGGTTTTTTTGGATGATGAACCATGCATGCTCTTGAATAAACATCTCTTATTTTTTCTACATTATCACCTTTCAAAGATTCCAGATAACGGACAAACTATAAATTAAAAATTATTATAACAGGTTTTGTCAATAAAGAAAGAAAAATGACTCATAATTAACGTACCCTCATCCAAAACTCATCATAAAGTGCACACGCTATGAGACATCTTTCAAAAAGAATGATGATTCTATTTTGATCTTTTTGTTCTATTTCAAAGTCTAAGTACTCCTTCCAATTCTTTAACTGGCATCTTTCTAAAGGTTTGACGTGAAAGTAGGGCCTCTTAATCTGTTATTCAAAGACAACATTACCATTTAAGATTGTTTTTGTGTTAACACATTGTACTCCGGCCCCGCGAAAACACGGGTTTCAAAGTCTATCGCTTGAGCGCCGGCTCCGTGATAATGCAGGATTCTTTTGTTTGGCCGCCTGCCTTCTCTTGTCATGATTACGCCAATCTGTATTTTTTTATACTGTCGAAACGAAACGTATACGATAGTTTTGTATATGACGAATATGCAAACAAAATTTAGTGTTTTACGAAAATGTATAAAATTTTAAATATTTTCTTCACCTACTCATTGGTCGTAAACAAGCGAATCATGTTGGCGCCCAGGTTTTAAGCGGTCGATACGGTGCCGGCGCTCAGACTTTAAATGTTTCAGATGCCACCGGCGTACAATGTATTAAGATATATTTGTTATTGTTAAAATGTATAAAATCTAAATCTTACACGAAATAACTAGATTAGAAGAAAAGCATATAATAGCTATTTATGCTACAAATGTGAGAAAGAATTAATACATTATAGTATGAATTTTATTTTCTGAATGAGCCGATAAGATGTGTTATATCTCAAGAGAATGAGTGGGAATTTGTGTCTAAGCGAAGCGAGAAAAAAGACGCGAGTTCTCTTGTGATACAACACAATCGAAAGAAAATTCTAAAAATTACCTATATACTAGATTTTTCATTTTTTGGACTTATTGCACACGTTATTTTATATTATTATATATAAAATACATAAGTTCTACAATCTTTATTAAATATAAAAAAAAAACACATTGTTTAACAATCTGAAAATAATTTAAATATTTTAATAGAAATCATTTATTTCTCAAGGAAATAAAGACACATTAGCATAATTATTTATACTGACTAATGACAATAAATGTGACGTTCGCTCATATACATAACTTCAGCTCGTGCAATAATATTTCATTATAGCACCCTGTATTATAATAATTCACTATATTTTAGTCATCGGAAATGGACCATTTTTCAACCACAAATCAACGCTAAAAAAGTGAACTTCTCGATTATAGATTGCATAAAGAATTTGATTATACACCTAATCGTTTGAATGCCACGGGTCTTTGTTCTTTCCCAATCAAAAATTGCCAAGTGGCGCGATAGCGTTTGTCTGATTCCGTATATAAAAATGCCAAGGAGTGTAATTGCGCTATTTTTTATTTATATATAATAAGTTTTAATTCTTTTGGTTTATTGTTTTTCATACCTATAAAGTGTAATATTACTCTAATTTTATCTTAAAACACATTGTTGACCGGCTATTTTTTTAAGAATTTGTTTCATGTCATCGGCTATTACTTCGTAATTGAATTGAAAAGTAACAAAATATAAGTAATTTTTAATAAATTTTACTTATTATTAGACTTTGAATATTTCTTCTTGGTATGATAAACAGTATAACAATAGTACAAAAAAATCTTTTACTATTGTAATATTTATTTTCGCTGCGCGTTTTCCTTTTAAATAGCGTGATACGAAAAAAAGCACATCACGAGTTAACTCGAAACCGGTCAACAATGTGTTAATTTAGCTAAGTCTGAACAGTAATCGTAAAGTCGTACATTAATAGAAACCGAACTTGCTTTAATTGTCGGATTCGCAGCCTAGAGCATTAATACTTTTAGACACAGGACAGAAGAAGCGCAATCGCGTCGCTTAGCACTCACTCAAACGATTATAAACTAATTATTTTACAAGAAGACATTAAACTGGAGTACCAACGAATTTTAATGAACTTTAGTATATCAGTAATATACCTTTAAGGTATTATCGTGGTAAAATATTTTTATCCATTGGCCAGTCAATTTTGAAAAAAAAGCATTAAAATTTTTGCTTTTTCTTATATTCGCGTTATATTTTTATAAATTTAAGTATTTATCAAGTGACGCGTTAGCGTAAGTAGTAGCTTTTTCGCTTTTAGCACCGGTGATTAGTGTTCAATTTTTCATGAGGGAATTTTTTTTTATAAATCTTTTCTATCCATAGGTTTAAAATTTTTTTTTTTCAAAATACAGGTAGCTCCCTACCACACGGCATCCTATAACACTTTTTCCTTTCAAAAAAAGCTTTTGTACAACACTGTACTTCTACAGACGCGGCGAGGCTTACCGTCTTAAAGATAGTGTTGCGGAAAATATTTCTTTTCATCTCTATGGCCTGAAAACAAAAGTTTTTGGCTCATGGCTCTGGGTCTCATACAACACGGTTTCATACAACACGGTTTCACACAACACGGCATTTTCTAGGAACCAATCTATCGTGTTATAGGAAGGTTACCTGTATATAAAATTTCAACAGTAACAAAAAACAATCATATATATACTCTAATCATTAGTAATTTCATGTGTATATAATATTAATACCATTAACAGATTAAGTTTGCCTTCGTTAGCAAGAATTTTACAGCTATATTGATACTACACATTGAAAAAAAGCAAAAAACATGAGTTATTTAGGGACATTGAAATTTTATATATTTTTATATACCTGTTAAAAAATAAAATGTTAATTGTAATTTAAATAATCTATCTTCCTTTATTACTTGCACAAGATGTTAAAAAATTTATTGTTTCTAATTTTTTTGTAATAATTTTTATTCTATTTCCTGTACATAATTAAAAATGAAGAAATATGAAAAAAAATTGTTAAACTTACAGATAGCAAAAAATTATAAAAAAACCTCCTTCAAAAAGGATTGAACACTAATTACCGGTGCGAGAAGCGAGAATGCTACTATTCACGCTGGCGCGTCATTTAACCCATTCGAGACCACGACTTTTTTCGAACGCGGTTTTCCCAAGAGCCATTTTTATTATATTGTTCATTTTTAATAAAAAAAAACCTGTCTACTATGAAATAATTCGTAAGTGAATTCACATAAATAAGTTGATTAAACACTATGTGTGTTGCTGGCTCCTTAGCAAATTTTTATTGCGAAGAGCAAATGGAACACCATGTGTACAATGTGAAGTAAAATAAAAATAAAACATTAAAATTGCTAAACATTTATTTTAAAAATTATTGAATAATATAAAATTGTTATTTTGTCTTCAATAATTAAAAACAGGATATAATGAAAAGAAAATTTTAAAGAAATAGTAAGAAGTCAAAAGAAATAAGTTGAATAATGAAGAAAATAATATAAATGACAAATAAAGTTTTAGAAAAATGTCTAAAGTTAATAAAATAATGCAACTCAGTAATAAAAAAGAAAATATAATTTATAAATAGATTTTTAGGAAATAGTACACTTATTGTAAAAATTGTACTAATTGTATTTTGATATTTTATAAAAATGTAGATTTCAAAAATTCTAATAAAATTTTCTTTTTTTTTTGGGATGCATAAAACCAATGCCGGATTCTGTTACTCTATACTTTAAAGATAATATTTATACCAAAAAAGTCTGATCTCGACAAATATTTTACTTGAAATAAATGATAACAGCTCATTATTATGATTGCACACACGGTGCGCTAGTGGTCTCGAATAGGTTAATAAATGTTTACATTTAAAAAAATATAACACGGATATAAAAAGAAAGCAAAACTTTAAAAGCTTTTTTCTTAGAATTGGCTGGCCAATGGATGAAAATATTTTATCACAATAATATCAAGGTATATTACTGAAATACCAAAGCTCGTTAAAATCCATTGGTACTTCAGCGTAATGTCTCCTTGTTAGAAAATAACGAATAGTTAATATATAAGACTGAAATTTGATCCATATTTAAAGTTTATTTTTCTTTCTACTACAATGCTCGTAGTTATCTATTCTCATATTTTTCTATACTTTGAAAACCAATGTTCTGTTAGTCGTACTGTTCTATCGGGTCTAATATACGGATCAAATTTCAATTTCATATTTTAACTACTAGCCTTTCGCGAATTCTTATATTACCTAATTACTTCTTTTATACTTTAACACTTTGTTAACCGGTCACGAGTTAACTCGTAATGCGCTTTTTTTCGCATCACGCTATTTAAAAGGAAAACGCGCAGCGAAAATAAATATTACAATAGTAAAAGATTTTTTTGTACTATTGTTATACTGTTTATCATACCAAGAAGAAATATTCAAAGTCTAATAATAAGTAAAATTTATTAAAAATTACTTATATTTTGTTACTTTTCAATTCAATTACGAAGTAATAGCCGATGACATGAAATAAATTCTTTAAAAAATAGTCGGTCAACAAAGTGTTAACAAGTTAGTATAGTTATTTCATGGTTCTGTTGATTATTCCATGACTTAACGGATTCATGTTTTAATGATAACATATTAAATAAATTATTATAATAATTATATGTTAATTGTTACAATAGAACAACTTACCCCTTCTTCATATGACCATCTTGCAGCCACAGCATTAACATTAGCTTTATGCATTTTACGTCTACTACTGATAATTTTTTCTCTAATAGCACGTGTCTCTTCATCTGTAGGTGGCATTTCATGAGGAGGTGGTTCTTCTCCTGGCGGTGCATCGTCCGCAGCTGATGCCGAAGTAGCATCATCTGCTTTCAAGAGAGCTTTGACTTCTGCTCGAATAGTAAGAAAATCATCTACACTTAAAATTCGATTTGGCAGATTTGAAGAAACAAACTCTTGGAAAGCTTCAAAATGAGAAATATATCCAAGCGTAGGAGTGCATAGTAAACGATCATACAATGCCGTTACTCTGCTCAAACGTTTGCCTTCTAATTCCCATTTTATATAACTTTCCCAAAGACGATCAGATCTGAGAATAAAAATGATGAATATAAAATTAATATAATATAACTTTCCATCCGTTATGTTTTCTTAAGGTCACCACTATAGAGCCCGAAAAAAGCTTTTTTTTTTGGGAATTTTTTTTTGCGAAAACTAAATGAGGAATAGAATTTCTTTTTTGAGGGTTGGTTAATCATATATTGAACTATGTACACAAATATTTTTATTGATTTTAGATAGAAAATGGCGTCGGTATTCGTGGCTGAACAAAACCCTGTTTTTTTTTTTTGCTAAAACGGGCGGACTCGTACCTGGACAACTATGAGATCTAGAATAAAAATCAAAAGAAATTCTTAATCTATGTACTATTATCTTGAGAAGTACATATGGATTTTTCCCTAAGTCAAATTTTGTGAGAATGGCGCAACTTTGAATAAAAAAATCGACTTTTCGACGAAAAAAAATGTAGAAAATTGTTTATAAAAAAAAAATTTTCATTCAATTAAAAATCGGATATGTACTTCTGTAGATAATACAACTATCAAACTATCTTCAAAATTTCAAGTCAATCGATTAAATGATGTGAAAAATGTAGTTTCGAGAAAAACGCGTTTAAAGTTTTGTTATCACTATTCGAGGTGCTTTGAGACGCTTCGAAAAAATAAGATTTCCCCATGTTAAAAATATTTGTTTGTTTCAGGACCAAGTGCATAATGTTTTTAGATGTCTAAAGTACACTTCTAGCTAAAAAAACAAAAATCGATTTTTTGAAAATTCTATAGTGGTGTTACCCCTTAATTGTACCGGTAATTATAACAATTAACTTACTTTCTTTTCATAATTACTGATACAATTGATCTTACTTACCTAAATTCTAATCCACATGCTTGAATAGCTCTTTCATATTGTTCACGTAGTTTATCTTCATCCTTTTCGTAGACAGTTTTGCAGTGATTGATGTAATGTAACCAGAGATCAACGCTGAGCGAAATAGCTTTCGAACCTTGGTCGAATACCTGTAGTAATGATTGGTAATCACATTTTAGAAGAGTTTATAAATAATCTGACTGACGCCGGGTAGTCTTATACCTATATTTAGCTTTTGTTAAGCATTACGGTTTTTTTTTTTAGTAACGTATACTCACATACCGTACGCGTACTGTAAATAAAGATTGATATAATTAACACTGAGATTGCAGAGCATTTTGAATTCACCTTAAATTCAAGGAGTGATCCGTTCTGGGTGCCTCAGTGTCTTCCGTCACTCATTCTTGTTCCCTCTCTGGCACGTGCACATCCTAAGTCTTTGTTTCTGACTTTGACTTAACACCCAACCCAATCTTACTTACATTAAGTAAGCTACCACATCTTATGCTTAAGTTACAATACTTTTTGTAGTAAGCTATGTGTACAAATGCTTACAAGTAAATATTACACACAATGTTTTGAACGATAATATATCGTAAATGGAAATAAACTAGCCTTCGTGAGGTGACTTACGTATCGCACGTAGAATTATCGTTATTATCGATATTGATAAAACAATAATACGTAATATAGCATTATAGATATCACAGAATAATTAAATAAGTAGCTATATAGTAAACGAAGAGTCGTATAGGTGCCGCAAGACGTGCTAGGCTGTTGGAAGGGAAAACCATATTTACGTGCGTGCACACTGCCCACGCGTCTTCCTAACTCGAGCTATTTTCATTAGATTGCGTTAATTAAATGATATATCATAATAAGAAATATATATATATATACATATACATATACATATACATATATATATATATATAAACCTAATGAAGAAATATACGAATTAACTCACCATTTGGACATTTTCGGGGTTGCCCTTCTTCTTCTCGTAATCAGCAAACTTCCGCCAGTAACCATAGCAATAAGGGTACCGTTCCAAAAATTTTGTGTATGCTTCACGTGCTGCCTCTGCGTCGTTCTAAAACACGTTCGTGTATCTGTGTGGGTATTTATTTGTGTGTTGTAAACTTGTATTATAAAATAAAATTAAAAAATAATAATAACAAACGAAGAAAGAGGATACAGAAAGCGGTAGATAACAAAAAAAATTGATATCATTGTCAATACCTCTTGATCAACATATTGGAGAAGATACGTCCACCCTGTAAAATCAGATGGGTCTTCATTGACAGCTTTCCAATATTTTTCCAATTCAGGAAGAGTTTTCTTTTTTGGTGATGCTGGCTTAATATCTTGTTTATTATCTCCAAGTTCTGCTTCATTAGACAGTGCTACTTTCTTAGCAGGCGTTTCGTCATTATTTTCAGAAGTTGGAGAACTTGGATCATATTCTCCTTCTGCATTTAATTTCCTCTTATCTATAATTGTAAAAAAAAGTAATTAAAATCCATATTACATATAAATATAGGTTAAATAATTGTTTTCAAAATACAATTTACTGACTTCCTCCTTCCGTTTTAACTTTTTTTTCCATTGTTTTATTAACGGACTTAATACCACTTTTTCTTTTCTTTTCACTGTCCGGTGGTAATTCATCTTCCGATACAGATTCTGTTTCACCCAAATCAGCAGGAGCAGCTGCTGGTAATTCTTCATCAGAAACTGCTTCCGTTTCAGGCTCCTTACGATGTAAAAAAAGAAAATATGAGAATCTAATGTTAATATATTAAATTTGATATAAGAATTTACTATAAAATTCTGAATTACCTTAGCAGATGCTTCATTGGGCAATTCATCTTCTGAAACTGCTTCTGTATCTGGTTCTATTTTTTTTATACCATTATCGATTTGAAAGCTGGACTCACTCATTTCAGAAATTTCTAAATTTGAAAGTTCTATATTTTCAGTTTCCATTGCATCAGTATCCGGCTCCACTTTATCCACAATATTTTCTACAACTTCTGATATTTCTTGTTGTGAATCATCAACTTCCATAACTTCAATACCTGTATCGACATGACTGATTACATTTTCTGCTTGAACTCCATCTGTATCCAAAATTTTGGTCACTTGTGTTATAGTTTCACCATCTTCTGTTACAACTTCTTCAAAATCAATCATCACTCGCTGATTAATCATTCCATCATTACTTAAACTTTGTCCTTCCATCTCAATCTGTGTAGTTTCACAAAGCATGTCTTCCTTGTCCATGCTACTCTCTTCTATAATTATTGTATTGCATTCTGCACCAGAATGTTCCTTCTGTAAAATTATCATTGTTTATTTTGAACGTTATAAAATCAATATAAGTATGAATATTGATATAGCTATTATTGCATACCATTAAATGTGTAGCTTCTTTGACTTTAAATGAAGATAATATAGGCGGATTGGGAATGTTATTTACATTTGGCGGAGGAGGAGTTTCTAATTCGGGCACAGTCACCTCAGACTGTATCGTTTGATCTATTGTCACTTCGTGAATGTTAGTTTCTCCAGAATCCTCTAATTCTAAATGTAACATTTGAGTACTATCATTGTGTCGCTCAATTATGATATCATTTAATCTTTGCACACCATTTTCAGAGAGATTGTCTACAACTTGTAGTACGTGAGATTCCTCCTACAAAATAAAAACTTTCATCATACTAAACATCGTATTTAACCAATCCTATATCGTATAGTAAGAACGGACTGTATTTACCATAAAAAAATTTACTTTTTTTTGTACATACCTCGATTTCCTCAATTTCTGGAATTTTCTTAGAGGAACGTGTAGCTCTTGCTAGAAGCTTTTTCACTGGTGGCTTTTTCGCTACTACAGGTGTTTTTCGAGCACGACTAGACTTCGTACGTTGTACTAAAAAGAGAAAAACAATTGAATATGATTAATATATGCAATGAATGAAACAAAATATATATATATATATATATATTATATATGTATATACGTGACGCCCTTTGCTCAATGGCGGTACATAAACGATTATTACTGCCGGGTGTACGATGCACTTTTTTTTTATCTCAATAGATCGTAACACATAGAAATAACATATCTAATATGTAGAATAATTAATACTGCCTTAACCAAACTTATTGGAGAAGATATTAAATATATTTATACCTGGTTCAGATAAAGTAACCTCGGTTTCATCACCACTTGCAGAGGACATCTTTTATATTTTAACCAAATCTCTCTAAAATGTAAAGCGCAAAATTGAAACACAAAATGGCGACATGAAATCACTTTAGTAAGAAATATATGATACACAGATCATAGAAATTGTAAAGACGGCAGATAGATTTTCGCAGTGTTATATCTTCTTGCGACCAGAGCAAATGGAATGACGCTTTCTAGTAACAAATGATCACGTGACTCTGTCATGCAAGTTTTTTATTGGATAAAAGAACGAATCAACGTTGAGAAGCCTCCAAAACATTTTATGATGTTGATTGGCTGATTAGGAAATCTAATTACAACTTACTCCACTTCGATAAAATGTATATTTAAATAATGTCAAGCATATTACACAACAGGTATGTATTATATATTATGGAAATTATTAAAAGTAGAAATTAATTAAGAAGAAATGAATATATAAGAAAAATTGATAAAACTACAAAGAAAAAAATTGATGACGCTACAAGGAAACAATGAAAACGATCCAAAGGTGTACGCGCAACGTATATTGAACCGCATGATAAGATTGTCAAGGTCGCCCCAACAGTGTATAGCTGTGGTTAGCTAAAAGACAACATATTAAACAAATCAATGTTGTGATATGTTTTTCTAACTTTTTCTATTAAATTTATCTGTTATAATATTAATGAAAAATTCAATAGAATTTAACGATAATCTAATGTTATGCTACAAAATACTATTAAAAATTTTAATTCTTCTGTTATTTGTCAGTTAGTCATACGAACAGTTCCAAATTCTCCTTCACTTAAATCAATTTTTATTGACGTACTGCATGTCAGTACATACAACTCATTTTCACTCACTAATCGACTTATAAAATAATTATAATAACGATATAAAATTTCTTATTTATTATTTATACTTTGATGTTTTATCTCGGGAATGTCGCAACGGTTCGTTCTAATACATTTTTTTGACATCGAAAAGTGCAATTCAATTTATCTGAATCTGAGGATCCAGTAGGAAATGTCTTACAGTGATGGTGGGCGACCGGTACGAAAATTCGGTACTAAGTCACCTAAAAAGCTTTGCGTGACTAAAAGTGAAAATAGTGATAAAACTACGACGACTATTAATTGCAACAATCATCATCACAATCATCATCACCATCATCATAATCATCGGTTTATCGATAATCCACAACCGTCGGTGCACAAACGCAATTTGTATATTGTTTCTTTTCCCCTTATATTATTGTTTAACGTATTAAGAACTTTGCTTTATCAACTTTTTGTGGTGTTTAAGTACTTATATACATCTACCTCACAACTGATTCAACGAAGACAAGCTACTAAACATAGTTGCCAGCTTGAAATAGTTGTTGGTCAAAAGTCTGATAATAATTTGATTAATACTGCACAAATTGAAAGCGAAGAAATGTCACAAGTACCTAAGAGAGCTATCGGACCGGGTCCTGGCGATCCACTTCTTGCTAAACAAAAGCATCATCATCGTAGAGCTTTTGAATTTATTAGTAAAGCGCTTAAAATTGATGAAGATAACGAAGGTAACGATACATAATTTATTTTAAAGAAACAGAAAGACCTTCATATGAAAAGTATTATATATGGTATATATTAGTGTATTTATATGAAAAGTCTTATGGAAAGTATTGTTTCTTGAATTATTTATTAATTCTATTTCTTAATAGGTAAAAAGGAAATGGCTATAGAACTTTATAAGAAAGGAATTGGTGAATTAGAGAAAGGAATAGCTGTTGAGTGTACTGGTGGCCGAGGTGAAGTGTGGGAGCATGCACAAAGATTGCATGATAAAATGTGTACAAATTTAGCAATGGCTAAGGATAGACTTGACTTCTTAGGTTTGTATTTGTACATTTATTCATTTTTATATGCTTTTTGCGCTATTGCATTATATTATGTAAAGAAACTATGAATTATAATGTTTTAATGTAATTCTCTATGTATGAATATATGAAACATTAATCATAATTGTTCTTTATAAAGAAAAATTGGATTTTACGGCACATGTTAAGTGATAGCAATAGCACAAAAACGATTGATGTATTTAGCATGCTTATGTGCTAATTATTTCTTGATGTTTGTGTGTGTGTGTGTGTGCGAGTGAGTCCACGTATGCGATGGGTGATATCAGTTCGCATAATTTTTTATTACAAAATTTACCTATGGCACAATTTATTATTAATTCTGTTTCACAACCATCAGAACTATGTCATTAAGACAACTTAATGCATTTGGAAAATTAGTGGCCAACTTATAAATAGCAGCATATCTAATTGCGATAAAAATTGATGCAGTTTGAATAATATCCTAACATAACCTATTTTTTTAATGGGTTTATGTTTAGTCTTATTTCCTATTTAGCTACTTAGCCTACTGCAGCATGGCAGAGAGTGTTTTTCCTTTTTGTAGTGAGTGTGTGTGAGCTGAAAAAACTGGATATCGCCAATGAATATCGTACTTCTGGAAATAAATTGGACAATGAACATCCAGGAAAACTTCTGAGGGCTCGTCGCAGTGTACACACATTACAGACTACTCGTACAGCTTCTTTAAATATAAGTCATAATAAAAATCTGAATAATTCACAAACAGTAAATACAGGACAGAACACATGCACTCAGATTCCTAAATTAAGGCCACGATCTCCAAAAAACTGTTGCGTGCATCCTTCTGAAGGTATTGTTTGTCTGATATTCTGGGCTTAAATAATTTTAACTAGACAGTAGGTAGATTATAATTATCTTGTAGTTCTGCTTTTTGAAATTCCATGCATTTCATTTTTCTAGATAAAATGCATTTAAAATATGCCCATGTAGTATAATGTAATGAATAAATATGAGCATGTAATCTGATAGAAATATTACTACTAATGATTCCTGCTTATATAGATATAAGATTAAATAAACAGAAACCCAGTAAATATATTTTTTATGCATATGATGAGATTGGAAATGGACTTCTGTGTGAATCCTAAAAGGAATTTAATTTAAAATGATAAATATGTGTTTATTACTTGTAATATCAAATAATATATTTTTTTAGTAAACTTTATTTTCAAGTATTGATACATAATTTTATTAATACTTTATTAGCAATAAAAATGTATTAATGTTATTATTGATCCTAATTCCACTTGTATATGAATACTTCATTTGTTTATGTAAATTTTACTTACTTTAGATGAAGTACTTATTTAAAAGTCAAAAAAATAAACATTATCCTTCTTTGATGCATAAATTTGCTTTCAAACATGAACAAATACATATGTAATATTTTATGTTGCCATCAAAAATTATTTCATTGACATTAATGATATTCTATGTGCCTATAAATATTCTTATTTTATCTTGATTGCAATGTTTGTATTTTTATTTATACGTATTTATTTAAATTTATTTTACATTATCAAAATCATGATTGTAATTACAGCATCAGGAAGAAAATTATCTGTTCCTGGGAAACGATTAATGGGTACAAACATGAGTAAAAGTCAGACATTGCCACGCAGTATGGGACGCACAACAAATATTCAACCTACTCACAGAGTGACACCTATAAAACCATCATCAACACCACCTTCTGTGAAAAGACAATTATCCGTACCTGGTAATGGTTCACCTCTAAGAAGGCCTGCAACACCAACTACATCAAACAGCAATAGAAGTACACCAACACGAAAAGTACCTCTTTTGAAAGGTGTAGATCCAAAGCTTGCTCAAGTTATATTAGATGAAATTTTAGAAGGTGGAACAGCTATACAGTGGGAAGATATTGCTGGTCAAGAGGTTTGTAAATTAACGATTCAATAATACACTCCGCGATAAATCTATAAAACATTTTAAATTGTAATGATTACATTTATAATACTGAACTATAAATGTTGACACTTGTGTTTAAAAGAAGATTTCATTGGAACACATATCTACTTTTCTACGATATAAGGTGCGACAAAATCTTTTAAATATTTTGTGGAACCACAGAATACGTGTCTACATAAGGTAAATAATAACATTACGAATGAAAAAGATAAAACTTACAACCTAAATAGAATTTTTCTCAATTTGTCGCGGAGTGTAGATACAAATAAATATATATATATATTGAATTGATTGTATATATGTAACATACAATTTAAATTTATAGACTGCAAAACAGGCTTTGCAAGAAATGGTGATATTACCCTCATTGCGACCAGAATTGTTCACAGGATTACGAACTCCTGCAAGAGGATTGTTATTGTTTGGTCCTCCTGGAAATGGAAAAACTCTCTTAGCACGCGCTGTAGCTACGCAGTGCAATGCAACATTTTTTTCAATATCTGCTGCTAGCCTAACTTCTAAATATGTAGGGGAAGGTGAAAAATTAGTAAGGGCACTTTTTGCAATAGCAAGAGAATTACAACCATCTGTTATTTTTATTGATGAAGTAGATTCATTATTAAGTGAACGTAGGGATAATGAACATGAAGCTTCAAGGTATATTAATTAAAAATATGCTTTTATAAATGTATAATATTATAATAGTATTTAGTATACTATATTATAGTATCCTTAAATAAATTTGTCTTTTTACAGACGGTTGAAAACAGAATTTCTTGTTGAATTTGATGGTTTACCGTGTAATCCCGAGGAGAGAGTGCTCGTAATGGCTGCTACGAATAGACCACAAGAATTAGACGAAGCAGCATTAAGAAGATTTACAAAACGAGTATATGTAACACTACCAGACATAGCAACAAGAATTATGTTACTTCAGAGACTTTTAGCAAAACATAATGATCCATTAACAAAGGATGAACTCAAGGAAATGGCGATTTTAACAGAAGGATATTCTGGAAGTGATTTAACTGGTTTAGCTAAAGATGCAGCTCTTGGTCCTATCAGAGGTAACATACAATTATTATTATTATTATTATTATAAAGTATGTATTATAATAAAATTACTATATGTGATAAGGATTGGGTGGACATTGATGACTTGACCATTCCAGCCTGTAATAATATAATAATAATTTTACTATATAAACATAGTGGTGTAAATAATATTATTATTTGACAGAATTGAATCCAGATCAAGTAAAAGAACTTGATCTTAATTCTGTACGCAATATTACAATGCAAGATTTTCGTGATTCTCTTAAGAGAATTCGTAGATCAGTATCACCTGCAAGTTTGGCTGCATATGAAAAATGGAACTTTGCATATGGCGATGTAAGTCTTTGATTTAAGTTAAACGTCTCTGGGAAGAGGCTTTCAAATTAGTTGTTCTTCTATATAAGTTTACAAATATTTACGATACAATATATATTGGAAATTATAAAGGAAAGAAGGAAGAAAAAATGTCATAAAGTCATTTACTGGAACATATTGACCATAATGTAAATATGTGTAATGTTTTTTTTTCAATATTTATATTAATTAATAATTAACGGAAAAAAAACATAAACGAAAACGAATGAATATTCTAGTCATATGGTTAATGATATTTTTTTGATAATACAATATAATATCATATATAATATAACATTCATTATATTATATTTAAAATGGAAAAATAATATTTATGACTAAAATTGAGTTTGTATTTTAGTCGTTATTTTGTTATAATATCGTAATCGTTTTTATTATATTTAATACCATAGAGTCCTAATAATTTGATTATCTATTTTCCAAACTTTTGTTATTTGCAATAAGATTGTTCATCAAATTTTTATTCAAAGTATTATTTCATAGCTTTGATGTAGTATAAAGCATTATTTGAAATGTTCTAATGGATAATTGCTACCTAATACAGCAAAGTTATTGAAAAGTACTTTATATCAGATGTATTGTAAATAATAAGTTATTATTGATATACATATGTTGATATAAACGATGAAATATAGCTCTGCATCTAAAAATAAGTAACAGCATGTATCTATTTAAATAATAAGAATGAAATTTAAGTATATTATAACTAAAAAGCAATGAAATAGTAAATGTATATTGTAATGCAATGTAATGCAATGCAAAACAATACACATACATAAGTACTCAAACCCAATATACATACAGAAAATTGTACACTTCCAATATTATATTATAGGTATTGTTATATATTAAAGCACAGCTCAAAAATTTATTTGATCGTTATTAAGAACAATGTATTATAACTTGTTTGACTAATGCTATCTGCCAAAGACGATGGTATTATACTTTAATATATATTATAGAAAACAACGAAATAAGTGTAATGGGTATGAAAAATTACAGTGATTTACAGTTAATAAGATAATAATCGAAAAATAAAAAACAATATTATTATGAAAAAATGTAAAAAGACCTACAATGTATGCGTATGGGTATATAATATTCGTACATTGCTTCCAATGCTCAAATATAGAATAATCATTGTTCAGGTGATCGAAACAATCTGTGACTTAAAAATGAATACATGTATATAATTGATAAGCTAATTTCAATATAAATTCTATTACGTATTTTATCATTTAATTGTGTGTCCTTGCTTATATATTAATTATTATACTCTATAATATCAGTAAATTTAAATAATAGATCGTATTAATCACTTAAATATGCACATTGGATATATTATTTTAGTAGTGAATTGATGATTCTATTTGTTACCTTAAATAATTTGTATTACATGTATTATAATAATAGAAAAATAGTATATAGAATTTATTGAAAACTTAATGATTTATCATTTATAAATTATAGCTTTTTCATCTTCACATTTTGTAATTATATGTAATTGTAAAATGAAACAACACCGTTGTGTTATAATGTAATTTGTATTTGTGAAAATGTTAATAGATTTTTAAAATATTTAAATTAATACACATATGCATTGCCATTGCATTCGTTAAACTAGGGCATGGTGGAAATTCTGACGCTGGTCTAAAATATAATTAATGTGTTAGAGCTAATATAAGATAATGTTTTGTATAAATTTTCTTATCACATTAACAAATTAAAAGTGCCAACGCAGTTGTATTAATCCAACTTGCTCTGTTTTCGATTGCATTGTGATACTTGCTTATCATAAAATTTTGTACTTTTTCACTGCCTAAGTTTAAGTTATGCTCACTTTTTATGAACATTATATGCATTGTATGTATAAAGACCTTCTTCGACGTAATTCCTAATTGTCAGCTTTGCGTAATCAAATGAAATGACAAAAATACGTTTAAAAAAAGAAAAGAAATAGGCCTTCCATTCTAAACATGCTCAGCCTTGATTAAGTTATTTTGCTACTTTTATATCATATAATAATAAATTTATAAGGTAACATCTGACTAACTTGTTATAATAGTAATTAACGCTATTTAAACTATATCTAATTATTGATTGGGACGATGAAAAAAAATTTATGCACATACATTTTTGAAATTTTTGAACAAATGTGCACACTGTGATGATAATTCGATTGCGTGTTTAATTATGTATTTAAAAATATATTATTCTAAGCCTTACATGGTAATATCTTCAATAATTCGTACTCTCTTAGATGCTATAAATAACTTAGATCTTAGGTATTGAAAGTTATAATTTTCAATTTCAGTAGCAATTTTTGAAAAAAAGAGAAAATAAGAGAGGAACGAGAATAAAAAAGATAGCTAAAAACAAGAACGTCAAAAAAAATTTTAAAAGTCAGTCGAATGAATATTTTCATCAGATCGATGTGCATAATATTGTATTTAAAAAATATAGTCTTTCTTGCATAATATATTTCTAAGTTTTGTCTTGTTGCTTAGATATTCAAATAATAACACGTGTACGATTTCATCTCAATATTATATATTGTATTATGAGTAGAATATGATAATCCTTATGTATGTAATGTTACATATTTAAGTTCACGTTGAAAACAAATATTGTTAATGAAAAATAGTTAATGTTGACGTTCCTTACCGTTATTTAATTAAATAGAGTAACTTTTAATTCGCAGTTCGTACTTTAATAGTTCATATCCTGTACAAAATTGTAATACTTTTATTACCATTTTATTGCTACCATAATGTAAGATCTATATATGCAGTAAAATCACGATGGAATGGATAGTACAAAGTGTATCCTTCTTATACATATACCCCCAAGGGTCGTCAAGGACTTCAATAACATTAGATTTAGTGACATTAATTTTTTTTAAGATTTTTCTAAATTTTCTGATAGTGTATATCTTAATAAATTTCTAATTTAAACAATCTACTTATATCCATGAAAAATGCAAAACTTCTTCCACTAAAAAATAATTACTTACTTACTATTCTCTCAAATGCGTTTTTCGTGCTTTATTTATTATGCACACAATTAAATTTGTGTAGCATTATAGTATTCACATATATATATATATATTATAAGTACATCATAAATTTAAATTTCTAGCAATATGTGGAATTTCTAAAGCTTACCACACTTGAAAAAGATTTTTTACTAGCAATATGTATATATATATATTTTTTTTTCCTATTATGTACAATATTAAATTACACTTTCAAACTATGAAATAGGAGATTGCCTTTTTTGTGAGTCTCATTATATAATGCGTTTAAAAATATTTCTAATATTTAAATATAACCCGATATAGAAAAATTGTCTTTTTAATTGATAATAAATAATTATTGTAAGAGCGTAACTCTTGGTATAAAATAAAATGGTACATGTTGGAAATTTTAAGTAAACGGTTTTTTTCTGTATAATGCGGATGGAAAAAAAATATTAAAATACGATTAAAATATGTTTTAATAATGTAGGATACAAAAGAATACAGAATGTCGTGTATTTTAAATATTTATTCCTTTTTTTCATTCAAAGGACAATTTGTTTTTATTATAACATTATCCTAAGTTTCTTCGAGGGTTACTCACCCTGATGTACCTAAATTACTCTTTAACCATTATTTTTTTAATCATTCCTCGGTTCTCTGATTATTTTTTTCAAAAGTTCTTGAAATTGGCTTCTTTTCGTTCGATATCATTTATCGCAGTCCAAGTGCCATAATACATATGTCCATCTTCTGTTTCTGCTGTTACTACATTCAGTAATGACTTTATACAAATTTGTTTTCAAAGTTGTATGGCTTTTTACCGTCGGTGGCGAAGTAAAGAGATAGTAAATTTTTCACAATGTCTTGATTACCATCTAAGCTCTCATTGAATTATTATTCATCATTGTTAACAAGAAAATGATAAAAATCATTTCGCTATGCCAAAGGAGTTTTACACAGCGTACTGCTTATTTCTCTTTTTCCCCTTTTTTTCTTTTTTTTTATTTTATCTTTGGTGTATACGAATGTTATATTAAATAAATGTTCGAATTATAAGACACAAGGCATTAATGCTTTAGATCGTTTCAAAAGTTTCTTGCTTTTTCTTAATAAGTTTTATATATATAATATTTTTTATTTTGTTATTTTACTGTGTTCAATGTGATTCATTTTGGTTCACTATATTTCTCTATATTTTATACAACAATATAACAAAATAAAAAATATTACACGTATAAAATTTACTAAGAATAAGCAAGAATCTCTTAGAATGATTTAATATTATTATATTAAGGAAATCAAAATTTATTGTCGGATATGAGATAACGATCAAAACTTACTAGATTAATTGTGCTCTTGAAATTTAGTTCGAAAATATTGCTTGGAAGACACGAAGGTTAGCATATCGTGCCGTGTACTAATAAAAGCACAGAAAATATCTTGTTACTTTTCGACTGATTGTCAATTGATTTTAAATTATTTTTTTTATCTTAAATCATGAATATTGTTGATATATTAAAATGGCAAAAAACCTAATAATATATGTACCTCTCACTTTTGGATATTTTCAATGTGTGTTTTTATCTTTTTTTCCTTTTTTAAATTTATTTTAATATGCTATATTAGCGACCCCTGTGTGCTTGTAATTATTATCAACGCCTTTCTCAAAAGTAGCTCCTTATAATGGAAGTATATGAATGTTTACTACAGTTTCTTTGTTTATTATTAGACTTAAATTATATGCTTTATTACTCCTCATAACTTACTATGTTTTTGTACAAATAGAGAAGAGTCACTAATATAACTTACAGTTTATTAAGATCTCTCTTTCTCTCTTTCTCTCTCTCTCTCTCTCGCTCTTTCTCACTTGATTAAGTTTTTAATTAAATTTAATTATATATGCCCGATGATATTTTTTTCAAGATAAAGTTATTTATTTTGTTACTGTAGCAAAATTATATATACATTACACCACCGACGATAAATATCACATAACGAGAAGTTTTTAACTCGTTTTCTTTTTAACCAACGCGCACTGTTTGTTTAAAGGGCCCTGCATACGTCGAAACATTCACAAAATCTAGCTACATCACAGGCGTTGTGTGTTTAGCTATATTTTTCTATCTTAATCTACCGTTAACATCATACTCGGTGTTTATCATAAATGAACATACTGTCATATTGTTCATCAATGATTCGAGACAAACTAAAGATTGGTAATTGTGGCAAAAATATTAAAAAATATAACAACGTAATAATTGCATACATACGAACACCTTACGCAGTACAACGAATGCAGGGCTCAAATCAGGGGCTTTAAAGAAGAGTTCAAAAATATACCTCGTTCAACATTATATGCATTAATCATAATGTTACATTTGATACATTAAATTTATCAGTAAATTATTATATTTCATTCAATTCGTCTTTTATATTTTGGTCAAAAAGAATTCAGTTTCTATTAAAAAAAAAACAACCTATTTTATTATTATTATTATTATATATTTTGAAACGTTTGTAAAAATCCAATCTTAAAATTTTCTAAAAAATCATTAATAATATCATACGAAAAAAAAGAGACAAAACTAATCTCCTCTTCTGTATACATAAATAAGTATACATGTGTTTTTTTAGTATCGATACATATTCTGCAAAAATATACGTATGTAAAATTACTCGTTTATTTTTTTGATAAGTAATTTTAATTCAAAATACTAACACAATTGTTAGAACTGGTATATGCTGGAACAAATATATAAAAGCCCCCAGGGCAAATATTTTGCACGCAACATTTAACTGATATCAACCAATTATCAGTTTCATTGTGTTGGATATTGTGGCATGGTATATGTTACCATAGTTGGTTGTTGGCCAGGCGGTAGCGGTGCTGTCGCAGTTGGTGGTGCTGCAGTTGCTTGTGCAGGCTGCCAGGTACCAGCACCAGGAGCAGGCATCCTCATACTATTCATGTATTGTTGTCCATAATATTGACCATAATATTGAGCAGGTTGAAGAAACTGGCCTTGCATTTGTGGATAGCCTTGAGGATACCAGTAGCCCATTTGTTGTCCATATCCGTAGGCATATTGCCCAGCTCCAGTAGAAACCTATAAGACATAGATTTATATCATATGTTTATGTACTATAATACCTCTTTTATTTCTTATTTATTTTTTAATACCTTAGAAATATACTTCCTAGATCCTATCTATTTAAAAACTATTAAAGATATTTTTATAAATTATAATTAAGAAGAAAATAAAAGTCAAGTCTATAAATCTGATTGAATTATAATAAGATTAAAAATATTTTTTCATTCAATTGTTAGTAATCAACATACATAAGTTTTGATGAGAATTAATTTCTATACCACGTTGAAGTTTATATAGAAATTAATAATATAACAATATATAAAAGAAAGAAATAAAACTTCTTTGATGAATTTTTAATAATAACCTGTTGGGCTTGATGATTTGCATTAGGGCCAACGCTATTGGGATCACCATTTTCTTTTCCCCAAAAACATTTAACGATGCTACCACTGATTTCTGTATTATGTGTAGATTCTATGGCATGTGTAGCTGCTTCCTTAGTTGTAAACTTGATGAATGCATAACCCTTATCCTTGAATACTCTTATATCTTGAATAGTACCAAATGGTGAAAATGTTTTCGTAATTAGCTCATCCGTAACGCCATTTGTAAAACCTCCACAATATACCGTACAATTGGTAGGACTACTTTGGTTATATACCTGTTAATCAAATGTTATGTAAATAAAATAAAGAATTGTTATAAATATTGAGAAAGCAATATTAAAATAGTCTTATCACACAACAATTAAATGCATGTAATATATTTTACCTATGATTCCATTAACAAAAGCATCGAACACTCTCGATTGACATTCGTTTCTTTCAAATCATCTTAAACAAAAGTAAATCTAAACTCAAAAGTTGAACCCAACTGTATAATAGACAGCGTTTATGGAAACCTATCTAATTTAGTTATACTAATTATGTATTTATTCTATTCCAGACGCTGTATGGTTCATACTTTGTGTGAGCTTCCGATAAGGTGAAGATGATTTAAAAACAAAACTATATAAAATTAAACATACCTCTTCATAGTTGGGTTTACTATTGTTAGAGTGTCGTGGCCTTTCCGATCTTGGAGGTGGTGGCTTTCTGGTGGACCAATTTGTCCTAATGCATCTTGAGCCGAGCCACTGACCATTCATAGCTCCTATTGCAGCTTCAGCTTCAGACTTCTTCACAAAAGATACAAATGCATATCCTTTACTCTTCATTGTAGCTGGATCACGTACAATCCTGCAGTTACTAATTTCACCAAATGGAGCAAAAGCTTCTTTTAAAGTTTCCGTTTCGATCTCCGGCGATAAATCACCGACGAATATGTGATGGTGATTACTCGTATCCAACTTTGGTTGATTTCCAGGGCTTGTCGCCCAATTAACCTTCATCTCCTTATCCAGAAATAATCGCTTGTTCATGGCGGCTAACGCTGTAGCCGCGCATTGATGATTTGTGAATTCAACAAAAGCATAAGGATCATTTCCGGGCTCCCTTATAATTTTACATCCTTTTACTGCACCAATTTGTGAAAACAGTGCACACAAAAGGTCCTCCGACACCGAAGCGTCAAGATTTCCCACGTAAAGCGTTCGTGGATTACTCTCTTCGCTCATTCTTGCTCTATCAGGGGAACTTATTTTACTTATATTACTACTTTTCTTACGTTATGTCGACTTAAAATACAATTTACACCTCCAGTGGCCCTTGAGAGCATCTATCTTGAGCCCAGCATTAGAAGTTTCTTTTTCTCGCGTTTTCGAGCGATCGGACGGTTTAACGCGAAGCTACACCCAGCTTCTACGTCATACTACGATAAAATGGCGGCTCTGCTGTACAATCACTTTCTCCTTTATTCAACGGCATAAATATACAGATTTGACTAAATAATACTATTAATATACCGTTTAGAATTTTAACGTTATTAAATAACACATAAAAAAGCTTTGTGACATTAAATCACTACTTCTTATATCCAATTATTTTTAACAAAGTACTAAAGAACACGTGTTTCGTTTAGCCCGTTGGATTTCATAACAGGTAGCGCGAAAATGCTTATTATCCATTGGCATATAGAAATTACTAGTCCAACGCTTTGACAAAGCTAACTTTTCATTGTGCATTCGCATTAATTCGTATAATAATATTTTTTATAATTATTTCTAATTCAGTACATTTGTTTTTTTTTTATATCTATATATGTTTATTAATTTCTCTTTTATTTATTTATTTATTCATTTTTTTTTATTTCAATTTGCGCACGCAACAATAATTTGACTAACGATTCAAAAAATTCACTATATATATATTCCTTTATAATTGGACAAATTATTAATTTGTATTAACTATTAAAATTAAGAGGAAAATGTAATTAAAAATTTATTACAAATTATTTTTATCTCAAAATATTACATCCTAATCTAAAACTTAAATGTTTCCCGCTAGTTATTCAAGCATTTCCGTTTTTCTCTGCCATTTTAATATGAACTCTATGTTTGTAAAATTATGTATATTCGTATTTGTACTATATTAATTATATTTACATCATATTACGTAAGTTATTATAATGACTATAAACAATAATTTTTTGGAACAAAGGTAACTGATATTAAAATAATTATTTACATTCTCCAAAGTTTATTTTAAAGCATTTTCAAGGAAGAACGTTTTTAAAGATGGCACCTTAAGTTAAATACGTTGATTGGTTATTGGTTATTCAAATACAATGATTGGTTGGTTAAATATTACAAATTTTCACGTATTTATTAAAGTAAAGGATATCTGGAAAATAAAGAAGAAAAACAAAGATAATATTTTCAATCCGATTAGTTAGTCAATAATAAAATTTGCACACCGAGTGGCAAGGGGGAGAGTGATATTAATGTTGATAATGTGTTGCGTTTTATGTGTTTATTGATAAAACATATGAGTAAATACATATCTTATCTATATTTAAAATCTATGTATATTTATTAATTCTGAAAAATTTTTATTAATTATATTATACATATATGTCTATATGAATATATGTATATATATTTATTGTGAAATTATATGAATATATGGGTCAACATTAATTTACTATTAATAAATAATATGTAAATTTAGTAGGAACTAAAGTGCATTTAGTATTATATGATTGTTTTATGTAATAAATCGTATTCTAATTGGACAATATTAAATGCGTCTATTCAATCGGTAATGTAGATAGTTTACGGTTGGTTTTATCTAGCTCTATCTACTGGATAAGATGATAAGTATTATTATCTGGTGCAGAGTATATTATTCCTTTTTTTTTTATGTGGTATGTATGTATCTAAATCTTAAACGAAAAACATATCGACAGATGGCTTACGAGCATGTTATGATTAATAAATTCCAGTTAAATTCGTTGAATATATGAAAAAGGAAATAATAATAAGAGTAATAAAATCGTTTGCATATTAATGAAAAAGGTTATAATTATTAATTAATTAATTAGAAATTGTTATTTTTTGATAGGAAATATATTTTGTGCATCGAGGGAAATAGCAATCGAAACATGGCGTTTGTTTCTTTAGTGAGATCCGAAATTACTTTTCTTAAGGTCGTAATACTTTAATAGTACTTTAGCTATTATTGAGAAAGATACGACGCATTTATTACAAACTTTCCGAATGTTATAACGAAATATCACCATTATTATTTGAATCTATAGTTATGTTTTATTAATAATACGAAAATTGTAAAGAATGAAGAAAAATATTGTTATTTGTGTCTTATGGGATGTGGACTGCATTTAAAATATTGGAATATCCAAAATGACGTCTCGCAGTTATACTAAATCTTACAGTCGCAAGGTCAGTAGTGTGACACCTGGAAGCATTCAATTTGACAAACTTTTTCGAGAAAATAGTAACAGACCTTCTGCTGCCAAGTCAGCAGGTACTGTTGGAAAATGGGGTATAACATCTTTTACATCTATCAGAAGCACGAATATCAATGGTATGTATTTTTTACTTTCGTATTACTTTTATTATATTTCTTTGCATGATTAAAATATTCAATGATTCAACAAACAATTATACTTAATTATATAAGGAATAATTTGTATTCGTGTATTTTTGTGTCTCAAACATTTGTTATGAAATTATTAATCTGTAAGTTTCTTCCATTCTTTCGTTATGACTCATTCAGAGTATATCTGGGTTTTCTTTTTTTAGTTTATCTTTATTATTCTTTTTTACCTATAAAAATGAGTTATTTTATATGATATAATTTTATTCGTATATATGCAAGATATTAATACTAAGCATGCATCATATTGTCGTATTTAAAGAGTATAGCATTCAAGAATTTATTTATTATATATATATATATATATATGTATGTATGTATGTATGTATGTATGTATGTATGTATTTATGTATGTATGCATATATTTTATACATTTTAAATGTGCAAATTGAATATTATATTCTGCTTATATACATAGGATTATAAATTCTTTTTAAAATACAATAATTTTGGTTATAATGTATAATTAGTATTGATTATATTTTTTGCAATTTAAATAATACAAATATTAATTACATATAGTAAAAAGAATTGTATATATGAATTATATTTTTTTTATTCATATATAGGAAGAAGAGATAATATTCACAATTCATTTGGTGCAAAAAGGATGAAAATTGATTATAGTAACCAGAATGCACGTGTGAGTTCTGGAAAAGATCCTTTTTCATTTGAAATTGATCCAGCTAGTAAAACAGAAACTACGCAGGCAGTTGCAAAGCCGAAGAAATTTTTTAAAAGTAGAAATGTACCACCGGTAGTAGAAGAATCTCGTCAAGATGTGGCAATATACAAACAAGTACCTGATTCTCAATATAGTAGAGCACGCACTCAAAAGCAGCCTCAACAGTCCCTGCCAAAACAGCCCTTACCAAAACCAATGCATACTCCTGCAAAAAAAGTATCAGAGATTATAGATAATACTGGAAATGAAATATCAAATAGAGAAGAAGGAAAGCCTCCCATTGTCTTAAGAATATGTAAGGGTACTGCAAGATTAGTATGTGGAGATGTACAGAATAATCAGGATCCAGAGCCAGAAACTTATAGAATTTCTACACCTCTTACTAGTCCCACTAAGATAGATATTGAACGTAAAAGTAACATAGAACCATCAATCAAAACAGATCTTAAAACAACTCGTTCTCAACAACCTATTGTATCTACAGTATCAATACCATTAGAAAATTCTGATATGCGACGAACGACGCGTAGTCGTGCAAAAAATTTACATCTGGATATAACAGGCTCTTCTGCTGTTACTACAGCGTCAACTACTTCAAATGCACATAGTTCTGGACTCTCCTTAACTCTTAGAAAATCTGTTACAGATTTTTCCAATAACACTCTTATATCCCATTATGATATTGTTAAGACTGATTGTAGTTCAACTTATCCATGTAAACCAACAATAGAACCTTTAATTGGACGAGACCAACCACTGCCAACTACGACTCAAGAACTTATCGATATTCTTTCGAGTGATGCAGATCCTATGCAAACAAGACCAATGATCTTAAATGTCCCTGAAGTTGAAGATAACTCTGAGATTACTTCGGACGAGGTTCAACATTGTTCTATAGATTTACCTACAAACGAAGTGATACCTGAAACTAATAGACAACTAGAAAAAGAAACAGAAGCAGAAATAGAACAAGAATTAGAACCAGAAGCTGAAACTGAGGCGGAACTAGATCCTGAAGCAGAATTGGAATCATCTGCTCATGTAGCTGATTCTGAAACTGCAGCAGCTAAGACATTAGTTGATCAGGATTGGTTTTCAGGTAGCGATGATAGCGAAGGTGTGAGTGGCAATGTTGAAAATGAAATGCCCCTGCATGTAACAAGTACAGTTTCAGAATCGCAAACTTTAAATACTCCTGCAACTAATGCACCATCTAAGCCTGTTACTAAGAAAGGTAGCATTTTTAAAAGTCGTTCAACAGGAACAACAAATGGAAATAAAAGACGTGCATTGTATAAACACAAGTGGTGCGATAGTGATAAAGAATCTAGTACAACAGATGCACCTAATATTGGAAATGTTATTCCTACTACAGCTTCAGGATCACACAGTACCGTTGGATCTGAAGCATATGCAGGAGAATTTGAGCCTTCTCAACTTACAAGAGTTGTGACTTATCCTGAAACTGATGTTGACTTTACAGATGATTCAGAAGCTGTTACGAGTGTTCGTTGTTGCAGAAAAGTTAAAGGTGTAAGTATATATTATATAAATATTTAAAATCACACACATTATATCAAGATAATAAAACTTATTGGTATTAAGATTTATTGATGATGATAAAATAATTTTTTAGTTTTACACTGTAGTAAAAAATGTGAAAAAGGCCCATCAAATTCAAGAAAGTGGAGAATTTCAGGAGTTTAATGATGACGTTGAATATATATTAGATACTTTAAGAGAAAATAATCCAAATGCTACACGTTGCCTTTCAGCTATACGCTTAGCAAGCAAATGCATGGCTCCAGCCTTTCGTATGCATGTACGTGCTCATGGAACTGTTGCCAAATTCTTTAAAGCACTACACGATGCCACTAAAGATCAAGTATGTTTCTTATTTACTATTTTAATATCTTAAAAAACGCATAAATTTTAATATTATTTTGTGTTGCGATTAGAGTCTTGGTCTGTGTACAGCGACTGTAATGTTTGTGTTAAGTCAAGACCGTTTAGCGATGGATTTAGATCGAGATTGCTTAGAACTAATGTTAAGTTTATTAGAATCTGATGCCAGTCATAAAGATGCGCTTGACGATTGTGGCCTTAGTAGGGCTGAATTATTAAAAAATAAGGAAAAAGTACGACAGTTGTGTGCTGATATTCAAGCTCAAGGGCATGCTAAACATCTAAATTTGGATAACATTACTGTAAGTAATTTATACGGTACTATTATTAATCTATATTAATTTTAAATCAAAATGAAACATATTAAAATTGATTTATCTGTGTAGGTTGGACAATTAGCTATGGAGACACTTCTCAGTCTTACATCTAAACGTGCAGGAGAGTGGTTTAAAGAAGAACTCAGAGAATTAGGAGGCTTAGAGCATATTATAAAAACAATCAGGGAGTGTCACCGTCATATTAATGTGCATGATGTTACAAGAGTTCGTTGGACAGAACCATTATTAGATAAATTACGTAAAGTTGACAGATGTTTACGTGTATTAGAAAACGTAAGGACCACCCTATCTATTATAAAGTATAATGCGAATTATACTGTTATTTAATTTGATGTATTTTATATTATTAATAATGTATATTATATTTATAATTAGGTTACACATATGAATGAAGAGAATCAAGTATATTTGTTGAAATATGGCGATGGTGTATTAGTAAGTACTTTAGCAAGTCTTTATTACCTATGTAGACAAGAGATTCCCATTTATCCGACTACAGATACAAGTGATAAGAGCTCAACTGGTGCTGTTGTCAGAGAGTGTCTTTTTGCTATTATCAAAGTTCTCATAAACCTCACTCATCGATTCAATAGACAATGTAAGCTTATTGAATTTTCTATAATTTTCATTTTCTAGTATAATGAGATTGATTTATTTATTGTTATAATTATATTTACTTTTTTGTAGCTTCTGGAAGCAAATTAGTGGGATCTCAAAGTGGTGTAGTTGATTGTAGTTTATACCTTTTATTACGCGTGCCAGAATCGCTACCGGAAGAAAAAAGATTTGATATGATGATGTTGGCATTAATTCTTTTAATAAATTTAGTAGAGCAATGTGATGATAATAAACAACTTCTTATTGAGTCAAAGGCTCCTCCATCTACAGAAAATATTTTTGATGGTATGTGTTCTGTATAAACACTATAGGAATATATATTATTTAAATATATTTGTTTACCAAATATATAAAATAATATTTGTCAATGAAATTGTTTTTATAGCTGAAGAAAGTGGTGTAGAGTCTTTGATAGATCTCTTTTATAAACAAGAGGAATTGGCACGAGCTGAAGAACAAAAAACTGATGCAATTTTGGATGGTAAAAAAGATTCAGAGCAAACAGAAACGGTATCAACAACAACAAAATCCCAAGAAGAATTTATCGAAGAAACTGTTACCAAATGTTCGTACATGTATTTCTTAATGGTATACACAATATACTTATATAAATTTAAAAATTATATTATATAATTCTTTTCTTTAGTATTGCAAAAGGCTGGACGCCATATGGAACATACTTTAATAGGTGCATATGTTGTTCTCTTACTTGGATACTTAATAATGGATAACAAGGTAAAAATTACTTGATTTATACTTCATTACAGATATAGTACATTAACAAAAGTAGATTACAGAATAAGATAAGATATTGTCATGTTAAGGTACTATGATATCTTTCAGGATTACGAGTCACTGGTACGTAGTAGACTCCCAGATAACAACTTTTCCACAATGGTATCTGTACTTCAAAAATTTTTCAATTTTATGAATTTAACAGCATCGGTAATTATTACCTATTATTTCATTGTATATATTATATTTAATAATATCATTTATCACTAATTTAAAACATTCTGTTTATTTTTCTATTTGATAACAGAATGAAGTAAGTAGTTGTGGAATAGCAGCTACTGAAAAGGTGATTAAGTTCCTAAAAATGTCGGATGTTAGAACTGAAGAAGAAAGAAATGAACTACCATTACCAGCACTGGAAGACCCCAATATGATGCTTGATTTGACTTCTTGATTAATATATTATGCACATATTGACACCATTTTCTGTTTTCCTGGCATACAAAACGAGCCAAAGTTATCTATGTCTGAGAAAGAAATCCCTGTTACTTCATAGATTGGATACCTGTTTCGTATTAATCGTGTGTTGCGTGTATGGGTGTGCGTATGCGCGCGTCGTGTGTGCGTGCGTTTATATATTATATATATATATATATATGTGTGTGTGCATACACATACATATACATACACACAACACATACATACATCAATATATATATTTATTCATTTACATAATTTATTACCTTATGTTTCATTATTTTTCATGTGACTTGCTTTTTATTCATAGAATTTTAGATTTTAAGCTTTAGTTGTTACTTAAATATGGAGATAAAAGAATGCAAATCGTAGTAATTGATCTTGTAATTATAAAAACGTACCTCTCTACATGAGTATCAATTGGATATAATTCTGAATTTGCTCATAAATGATTAAAAAGAATGATCAATAATATTGTGAACATTATCATATATAGAGTGTAGTTTATTTGCTGTATAGTAATAGATGAATTTATCTTTGTACAATCATTTAAAAGTTACATAAATGTGTTTTCAAACTTGTTAAGTAATTGATAATGTTGGGTTTCAAATGACCCTTCAATATTCAAAATAGTGTTACGTAAGCTTATTTTAATATTAAAATTATAATTAACTATAAGCCTTGTAAATGTACATTTATAAATTATAATTGTATCTTACATTCAATGGTTTATTTTATTTTTGTTATGTATATCATTTTATGTTACAATAATTACGATCATTAATGCCTGCAATTAGAAAAATCGATTATAATTATAGCAATGTTACATTGAAAGGTATAATGAGTTTACGATTACTTAAAATATAACAATTATTTTTTAGATTCAACAATTTCGATTACGATTGTTTTTATGGAAAGTATTCACGCGTAATCGCGCGGTGATACTCGACTAGAGTCGAGAGCGATCGGATCGACTCAGAGCGTTCGGCTAATCATCGGTAACGTTGTGCGCAATCGTACGACGTTTCATGCGGCATTTCGTACGCGCTTGCGCGCTCAATGCGTTGTATTCGCGTTCGCGCTCGCGCTCGCGAGTCGCGGCACGCGATCGGCGCGCACACAACGTCGCGCGACGTGTGTCGTGTGTGTCCAACGTGTAGGATTGCGTTTCGACTCATCCTGTCCTTTATTTTGTTGTTTCCCTCCTTCATTCTCCCTCTCTTCTTGTTTTTTCTTTTATTTTTCCACTTTAACAATTCGTACGATTCTTTTGATTTGTTCCTCTTGGATCCTATCTCCACCCACACCGGAAATTCGCTCTCCCCACGGACGTTCTCTCGCGGCGCTATTCGAAAGTGTTTTTCTTTTTTATTAATTATCTTGTGCCGACGCACACGTGTTTGTGTGCCCAGTATCTCTTTCTTTCTTTCTCTTTTTTATACTTACATACGTGTTTTTATTTCTCTATTTTTCTTTTTTCTTTCTTTTTTTTGCCTTTCTCTCTTGCTCTCTACACGTACAAGTAAATGTTATCTCTATCTTCGTGAGAGAGAAGGCACTCATGGGTTTCAGTCGCGCTATTGGAATGCACTTAATCCGGTCGAGGCCTCTTACGATGTGACAGGTATTCCACCTGATAACACGATTTCATCTACGACGTTCCACGTAAGGAGCATCTCTCTTTCTCTTTCTCTCTCTCTCTCTCTCTCTATCTCTATCTCTATCTCTCTATCATTCTTTCAATTTTAACAATTACATATGTTTATCGTATCTTTGATGTTTTTCTTTGATGGTCTCCTAATTTTTTGACGTGTTTATTAGCCGACCATATAAATCGACCTTCCCCTCGTTGTTTTGACCCATAGTGATAGAACTCTATGGGTGTCGAGTCGTGAGTGCGTATCGGTTCGAATACAATTTAAAAAAAATTTTATCGACCATAGGATTTTTGATATTCTTTTCTATTGCAAATATTTTCATCAGTTTGTTAAAAGATCGAAGGGTATTAATATAGATCATCGATTTTACAAATATTTTTCTAGATCGTTTTATGCTATTTGTGACACTATGGTAGGAATTTTGATTTCTAAAAATATTAATAAATTTTGAAATTTGTTTAATTTTGTTTAAATTTTGAAATGCGTTTTCTCCTTAATGTCTCGAGTAATATTGTACATAATTTAGGAAGAAAAGGAATAAAAAAGAAGAAAGTATTAATAATGGATACATTCATTAACTCGTTACATATCTCCCTTTTTTTTTTCTTTTCTTTTTGAGTACATTAATGTTTCATAACTTGCAATCTAACATTAAAAGTTTTCTATAATAATGTAAAATCCATTGAAGAATTACGTTTAAAGTAAACATTTTTATTTTGTTGAAACAAAGATTTTTTAACAATACATGTAAGTATAACGTTATATTGTTAAGAAAATTGACTTAAATGTTTAGACACAATATTTTTTCGAGAATTGATAGTCTTTTTTTCGATTTTGATAGCTTGAGATTGATCAATATTTTGACACGTCGACGATCCTGCTAATACATTGATACGATATATTCATAATATCGTTATCATAATTTATCAACATTCAACAAGTACTTATACTCTTTCTTGATTTTCTATGTGAAAAGTATATATTGACATACATGCGTATATAATATTTTTTATTTAACCGATATGAGATAAATATGTCGTATCTTATATTACGAGAGTTGGCTTTAGACTTTCTTATAATTAAATAAAAAGCAAATAGCTTATAGCATTAAAACGTTACGTATTTTTATTCAGTCCCATTTTTATACTCCATTGATCGATAATTATTGTATCGTGCAGAGAATCAGAGAAAACCACTTGTTGATGAGTTTTACGTAATTTTTATAATTTTCTTAATACTCGGATAATTTTATTATACGTTTAGAAAAGATAAAACAATATCGCTCTTATTTCTAAATACGCAGCAAGTATAACTCGATCCTACTCTGATTATGATTGTAAGAGAAAAAATATGAGCTAAAGAAAGAGAGAGAAAGAAGAGAAGGCAAGTTAAACTTGCACGTGGAACGTAGATACCGGACGTAATTCGCTCAAGCGGTTCATCCACCTTAGTGTTTCAGGGTTGATACGCTCATAACGACTAGAATCTACCTGAGAGTCATGCTATTATGGACATCAGCAGCGGTAGTAACGGTAGCGGCACCAGTAGCAGCCACAGCAATGGTGGTCCTGTGACGATTACCGACGTTGGCAACAATAAAAATTGCCAACTAGCTAAACAACAACACGTTAATAACGGACGTTTACAAAGCGTACGAAAAATGAGCATTATGCCCGAGGAAGAGGATGGTTCAGACGACCTCGATCCGGATGTCGTTAAAAGTGCCCAGCAACAGCAACAGCAACAGCAACAATATCATCATCATCATCTTCATCATCATCATCATCAAAATCAACATAATCACCTTACTCATGGTCATCATCGAGAGTCGCAGCAAGACGTCGATTCAGATTCGCCGTGCGAGGAGAGGGGTCGGCTATTGAGTTCCGCTGGCTCTTCCAGGAAGGCCAGGATCAGCCAAGCCGGCAAGATTCTGACTGGATACGATCCCGAATTCAGATTAGGTTCTAGCGGACATAGCGGCAGTACCGACAGTGTCCACGACAAGTCCCAAATAAGGCTTCATCAATCAAGACCGATTATGTAATACATCCCGATTTAGTATTTTTTTTTTAACTTAAACTTCTTGACTATTAATAATTTCATTTTTTTCTTCAAAAAAGTATTTCAGATAAATCATCATTAAAGTGATACGAATTTATCATTATTTGTTTTTGAATTCGAGAAAGTGTTTTGCTTATAATGATATAATACTACAATCCAATAGGAAATTACTCGATCGGAAATCAATATTTTTTATGTAGATCGAGTGAAGAAGGAAAATCAGGACGAAGCAGTCGTGGGATCGATCATCACGTTGCTCGTCATCATCGTTACCCCAGTATGCGTTCGTTGAAATCAAACGCCACAATGGACGAACACCATCATCATTACCATCAACATCAACCACCAGCTGCCAGCTGGGCTTCGATCGTTTTCTCCGATGCCAACGGCCAGGTTGGTCGTCCATTCACCGATTCCGTCTCCATACGCTCTCTAGCATCGATCGGCATGGGCTCTTCTGATGGACGGAAGCTCACAATACGTAGAGTTCCCACTTCGCCGTCGGAGCTCCTTAACTTGGTACATCCGCCGCCGTAAGTGAACACATTACCTACGATCCTCCAGCTATCCTAGCATCTTCGTGAGATTTTCGATATGAATCAAGATCTATTTTCTTTTCTACGATAGCTCAATAAAGTCATTCATTTACCAAATCGATTAACTCCACAAAAGAAAAAGTAGAGAAAATTGATAAAGTAATATTGAATAGCCATAAAAATTTTTCTCATTTAGTAGTGTTAAGCCTTATTATTAAGGGACGTTTATTATAAATATAAAAAGATAAGTATTTTTAAAAAATTCGATAAGTGAAGTTAATCACTTTGATCTGTGAACGGCTTAATTAAAACTCCGAGTGATTCGAGTGATTCTAGGAGTGTAATCTCAACTTTTCTATTTAACAATTGTTCCGGTAATCATGACAGTGCATTAAGTTACAAAATTGAAAAGAATATTAATTTTTTAATTTATCTTATATAACTATTATTTATGTTATAAAATAAATCATATAATTTATTTTGTAACCTATTGTTAGTCACTGTCATAATAATTGGCACAATACTATAAGTGCATGCGAGAATTCGATATGTGACTATATATTTTATTATGCAGTTTTAGAATTTAATTTCCACAAAATAAAAAAAAAATGTTAACGTGGTTTGATAAAAGCTTTGGAAGAGTTTCAGAAAGTTGCGGAGTTAATTTGAATATTGGAAAAAGTGCATACAGTTCTTTCTTTTAACCTGCTGACACTAATCCTCGGTGTTCTTTTTTTAATAGCTTATACAAACTAATATTTTAATTTTAATGCATTTTAACACAAACATGAGATCTTTATAATGCATGTCGTTTATTGCTCTTAACACGTGGTCTTTGTTCAGTTGAATGTTTCAAAATAAATAATTCTTTTTTATTTAAATTCATTTGTAACACTTCAAATCTGACTTTCTCATTGTCAGATAAAATACGGAATCGAGATTCGTATGAAAATTGAAGCATGTCATGTTCGAGATCGCTAATAACCTATCTTGATTATATGGTTCATGGTCCATGAAAAAGACGTCTTTATCATACAAATGTCACATGTTCTACTGTTTTTCCTCCTTCTTTTTAATGGAGCATCCATATACTGTCACGCTTACGAAGCATTGAGTTAAACGCCATAGCTAATGTTCTTAATTTAGTGCATGTTTCTGTTTAAGTTTAAATGATTATCTATTCCAAACAAATATTATGTTTCTTCCAAAAAATCATACGTAAATAATATTTTAAAAATAATTTTTTAGAGCGCCTATGCGCACAAAATAATGTTATATAAATTTTTTTACTAGTAACAAAAAGATGATCTTGAACGATTATCCAATGATGCTGATAAAATCATTTGTTTTGTTTGTTCATTTATTAGCAATTGATGGTTTTATGATAAATTATGCAACTTATGAATCAATAAGAATGTATAAGAATGTATCCTATCTTCAAAGATAGGATGTAAAAGTCAAAAGAAAAGACGTTAACACCAATTTATTATACAAATACAAGAGGAGTAAAAAAGGAAAAAATAAGGAGAACGAGAGAAGTGCGAATGTCACGAGTATTTTCGCGGCCACTCGTTAACGTACCGAATAAACATTACTGAAGGCAGTTGGCATAAAAATAAGATCACTTTTTGATTCGTATGTCAGTTTAAAATTGGAATCTCTAAGCAACGTGTGTGCTTAGCGCGATTCCGTACTCGTACATCTTCGACACGTCATTATACGATTCTCTTTGAAAGTTTTCTGTATTTCGTTAGTTACTTCTTGTTATGTGTTTACTTAAGAATTATGATTTAAACTTCGAATGTATTTACATAAGCACATATACATATTAACTTTCACATTTGTCACTCTGTTACGCTGAAAGAAAATTGCAGTTAAAGTAAAGAATATAGCGATTAATGAATGTTTATTGCACGCGCCAAGGAAGAGAAACGCAATAAACGTCGCGTTACGTTTATTATGAGATAAAAGAGTATAAAGAACGATTGAAAGAAAAAGACAGAAAAATCTTGTTCTCTTTTGAGATAATTAAAAATTAAGATTACAAATTCTGTTGTGAGCTTATCTTACATTTAATGTTAATTAGAAATTCAGCGAGAACGAAAAAGAGAAAGAAAGATAGAGAAAGATAGATGAGGTGTACTTCTGAACTACTAGTGAAGCGTGGTCTCGTCATCCAGGGACTGCAATTCCGCTGTATTGTCCCAGAGACGTAAGTGGATAATAGGTGTACAATGTAAGCCCCGTACTTTTGTTGTAAGTAGGTGTACATTGTTGTAGCTGTCCTGCTTCTTTCATTGTAACTGATGGTACGCTATTTAAAGCGGTGTCATGTTTTTCCTTTTCAAATTCTTTTTACTTATGTTGACGACTATTGCTGTCTATTTTTTCTTTTTACAAGAAAGATCCAAAGAACTTCCTACGTCCGCTTGTGTAGGCATAGAGGTATTGAAAGAATTTTCAATTCTTCGTTGTAAGATTGATGAGTTGCTCGTTAGAAATGTATATACTTACTTAACACTTATGGAATATTTTTACGTTTCATATCGACAATACATGATTAATTAATGTACTTATTTATGTTATTATATGCACGTTCACGTATGAAATTATTTCTAGATGCATGCTCATCATCCCACGATAAGTATGAATTGTCGATTATAAAACATATGTGTTCGAGATAGTGTATGTATACTCAAGTGTGCTACATGTAGATGTATAGATTCATCAATGTTATATACATCTAAAACAGTTTCTCTTTAAGTGTATATGATCATCGTATGAGTCCTCGTTCATCGTTTAAGCTCCGACATTCCGCGCCCGTTCACGCTTACAATCAATATTATAAATAATAATCAATCGAGAGAGGGCTCATAAAAAAGCAAAAAAAAACTCTGACAAATTTTTATTCACACTTCTAACACTTATTGTTAGATAATCCGATCTAGGTATATCGAGTGACAAGGTCATAGGACGGAACGCGTTTCTCTACTTAATTGATTCTACTCGATCTACTTACCCTTTAACAAGGCTTTCCTCTTCACACGAGAAATTCCTCTTGAGTGAGAGGGAGAGAGATAGAAAAACAAACTCGTTTACGTTGCGAACTTTTCGACCTACGAAATTTTTAAATCTTTCATTCCTTACCACAAAACTATTCTTTATTTGTCTCAAATGATTTGCGTAATTCGATAAAAATCATTATTTTTCAATTAATTATTAATACAAAATATATGATATATTATTTAAAAGTTAACATTATAATATATATATATATATATATATATATATATATATATATAGACACGTATAATATTAGATATGATTATAATAATAAAAAAAGATCAATCTTCATCCAATTTGTACATACACATACAAATGATATCATTATTTTAAAATTAATTTGAAGATTTAATTTCAATTTGTATGTTAGATATATAATATATAATGCGAACTATGAATCATATGCAAGCTAATTATAATTCGAACATTGTGGTATATTAGCTTCTCTCCTTTGAATAGTGATATTACATCCTTAATTCTAGGATTATTGTAAACAGGAAACGAGTTTTTGAATACGAAAGAAATCGAAGGAATGATTGTTACTCGCATGTCGCATGTTAATCCGGAACGTATTTAATGACATCTGCCTGGCTTGTAACCTCATATTCTCACGCAAATCAATTTTATTCTTACACGGTACACCTACTTACTAATAATAATAGTAATATTGTAATACCGAATCAATTAAAGCTTGCAAGTAAGAACAAGAATAAACAAATAAATAAATGATGAACGAATGAACAAGTAAATGAAAGAATGAATGAGTGTGCAATAGTTCATCTTTTTTATCATTACAATGAACATCGAAAAAGAAAAAGATTTACAAAGCCAAACAATTACCTTGTCCTGGATTTGAAACTTACGATTAAATGACGACACTGCAATTATATTATTAGTCAAGAAAATATTGATCATGAAAAATATTATGCGAGAGACCTTTTCCTAAAATAATGAAAAGCACATGTCGATATATTACATATAATTCTACGTACTTTGCATTTACCTGATCCTATTTATTGTCAACATTGACTCGAAACTGTCACGTTCGTTTGTGCAGTTCCATTGAAGATGATCTATCCACTTGTACAAGTTACGATGATGGCGATGGCGACGATCCTGGAGATTATCGACAACCCAGAAGACCACATTGGGCTAATAAAGTTCAATTTGTCCTTGCTTGTATCGGATATTCGGTTGGCCTAGGAAATGTTTGGAGGTTTCCTTATTTGTGCTACAAAAGTGGTGGTGGTGAGTATATATTATATTTTGTAAATAAATATATATCAATTGTATATTACTATACTATAATATAATTAAAATATATATTTTAAATATATGTTATGCATAGATACTTTTTATTTCTTATGTTTTTATTATTATTTTACTATATTTTTTATTATATACTATAGTATGGTAATAAATATTCTATAGTATATTAAAATAAAAGAAAATTAACAAATAAACTAAAAATAAATAAATAAATAAAATACATACACACGCATTAAATCCAAATATTACACTTATCTTGTGTAAAAACCTTTTAGTAGATTATCGTTACGTCTTTTAAAAGATCCAAAAACAGATTCGCCTACGTCAAATAAACTCTCCTTGTGTCGTCACGTATCTTTCGTGATTAGAGTCATAGCGATAAAAGAAAGATGCGTTTATTTATTTGTCGCATCATCAATTGTGCTAAATACGTCACCTGAACATCTGAGATCTCTTCAAGGCACCGTAAGTTTTACGTATTTCTTAGAATCATTATCCTCTTTTTGTTTTTGGTTTAAAATTTTTGTATCTACTTTTCAAAGATAACAAATCTAAAGAACATAAGACGCTACCAAAGGGATTACGAGATACGTACGTTGAGAGATTAGAATTGCAAAAAATTGTGTCAAAGTAAACGGATGAGATGAAAATCGAGTATAATTTTTTAACCTGACGCAAAAATGATTATTCTTTTTATTCCTTATCTATTCAAGGTGAAGATTACGTCTTAACACGAGTATAGGTAGTAACATTTAAAAATAATATTTTATTTTGGAGTTTTTTGTAAGTCAATCGTTGCTTGAAAATATGAATGAATCCAACCAACTTCGCAGATTGTACTTTTTATTCATTATCTCTCGAGCATTCCACGGTTCCGGGCAATTAAACGGAGTTCCATTCCACGTTCATGAGTAACGCAACATTATATCTGAAGTATACACGTATTATTACACGCATACAAAGTATTATTACTAAATCTAATCGTATATATATGCACATTTCCTAATGTTACGACATCGAGAGTTAAAAAGCTGTTATAAAGGCAGTATTATTTGAATAGAGTGGGGTGGGATGCGGGTGTGGAGAGGATGTATGTACATATATAAAATGTGTTTTTATCATAGAACATGTTTTAAGTAAGACTTATGTTAGATGAAAATTCGAGGCCAAGGAATTTAAAACAAACCTGTTGTCATACATACTTGCGACACATTTGTACATAAGTAAAAATATATATATAGGTACTTCCAAATGCCCTTAACGTAACCGTGCACTTACGTGTATCTTGTTGCGGATAATTTTCAAAGTCTGAAAGACCACTCGGCCTCCGGACGCAGTGGCGCAATTCGTTCTCTCGGAACTTGATACATGACCTTGCTAGAACTCGGTTACATCGGAGGAACATACCACCGTAAATGATTTCAATGACACCGGTGGAAATAATCGGACCTAGAGTATAATTTTGTTCGAGTCTCTCATCATACATTCGAATTGAGAGAGACGTGCAACCGGAAAATGAGATCGAATGCCACAGACTGATTTGCATCGTAGAGGAACAATAACTTCCTCTCTTTTTCTCTCTCTCTGTTTTTTAAGCTCTCGGATGCTACGTTTAAAGAGGAATTAATCCAACATACGAGATTCAGTTTAGCAAATTTACGTGAAACGTTTACGTGATCTAAACTCTTACGCTTACAATTAGCGTCCTTCATTTGTGTTTATGAGCACTTTGACGAGTCATTTTCAATTCTCACGTTTATTTTATTGAAAAATTAGAATCAGAACATTTGGAATGATCCTAGAAAAAAGAAATGTTAGAAAATGATTTATTTCTAAAGTATTGCATTTATTTCTGGTAATTAATTTATTTCTTGGAATCGTGAGTTACATTCATCATGAAAAATGTATTTTCCACGAGATAACACTTTGAACATGCCTCTTCGTGATAAGGTTCGTTTACCATGGATAAATTTGTATAATTCTTTGAAAAAGCAATTCTCAATGATCTTACAAAATTTACATAAGATCTTTACGTTAGGTATATTATTAAAAAATCGTGCATATATATATAAACATACGCGTGCATAGACATAGGGTTTTTTAGAACGGATTAATTAAGCTTATCAATTATTTCGGTACACTCTAGACCAGTTCAACAAAACGACAATTGAGTTAATGAAAATTATTTAAATATTAATCAAATTACTGATAATTATACAAATGCTTAAGGAAGATCTTGTGATTTGAGAAAGCTTGCTAAATAATTAAAAAGTAATGAACTTTTAAGAAATATTTGTTTAAATATTAATAAACTTGTTGACAATTAATTGGTCGTTTAACACAGATTCTCGTGTTCTCGTCTCATCTCGTTTCATCGTCAACGACGGTAAGAACTAGTTCAAGTAATATTTCGTGAAAGAAATACATAATTAATAAATAATTAGTTTAAATATTAAATAAAAAATAGAGAATAAATTGGCTGTTTATGAAAAATCCACTTTTGATTTGGTAACAAATTATTAGAAAACGGTGAGAGAAAGAGAACTCAATTTAATGAACAAACGATAATAATGAATAATGTATAATGAATAATGAATAATTAATAATAATAAATAATTAATATAAAATTGTTTAAATATTAATTAAATATTCTTACGAGGCACGCGTTAAATCTGACTTGTTTACAATAGGATAACCACCAAGCTGTAAATGTCTCGGAGAAAAAAGTAAACATACATATAGAGATAGAGAAAAAAAATTAAATCATTTCAATATTCTTGAGTAAGTCGGTGACGATTGTTTACGGAAGTTTTTTTCGTTCGTAATAATACAAAGAACAGATTAGTGTTAACACTTTCTCCAACGAATTTATTCTTTTATCCCATAAATGTGCTTTTTATTATGTTTTATTATAAAACTTGATCGAGAGAGAGATAAACAACCAAGGTATCAACGAGTATTCACTAACATTTTCTATTTAATTTTCTATTTTTATAGTGAATTGTATTACTGCAAATTTTTCAAACAAATTTATTCCTTTGTAAAATCAAATTTATTATATTTTTGTACTAAAATTGTTTATTAGTTGAAAAAGCATTCACTGTATTTGTATTACTTTATAACAGCGTTATCCAATTTTTCTTACTATCAATGGTATAATCCGCGAATCATTTTTTCTTTTGCAAATCCTTTTGGAGGGCAAAAAAAATAGATCATTTACTGGATACCACGTGAAAAATTAGTGTAATCGTAAGTTTAAGAACATTATAACATCATAGCGCTGTTATAAGTTTTATATACAAAACACGTTCTTTTTCATTTTAATTATTTATTTAGTTTGGCATAAATGTTTATTTAAATCTTTATTAAAAGAATTTATTTACTTCACGGGCCGTCGGTTGGATAGCGCTGCTCTAGACTCTTCCTTTTCTGAATTAAATTGTAATCCGTAACAGTGATCATCGTTTATTACGAATAAAGAGTTATATCCAGTGACCTTGGAATTACCCACAATGCGACGATTAACGTAGAATAGCATTAAGTACGAGTTGCTTTAATGAAACTTTTAATAAATCCATCGTACAGATTTAATACTAGTTACCTGATTCTTAAGTTGACCAATGGAAAATCTTTTAGCGTTTGCTATAATAGATGTTACAATAGATGATACAACCGAGCTGAATCTTGTTAAGTTTTCCATAAATTAATTAAATGCGACAAATAGAAAATTGAATGTTTCATTAATTGTGAATAATATTCACTTTACAGGAGTATTTCTGGTACCTTACTTCCTAATACTTGTAGTTTGCGGAGTACCATTATTGTACATGGAATTAAGCATAGGACAATTTACAAGACGAGGGCCAATCGGTGCTCTTGGTCAAATATGTCCGCTTCTCAAAGGTAAGTTTGATAAAAATAATAACAAATAATTACGAAATACAATCGGATGTTGAATCGTCACAAGGAATTTAGAACGGTTATGAAAAACTTGACATTTGCTCTCAACGAAGTTTAATTCGTTAAAACGTGGACAAAGAATGAGTGTAAAAGCTGTCACATTAATTTGACCCAGCTAATTAACGATATTAATCTCGATTGAGGCTCGGTAATTTACTTACTTATCTAACAATAAGAATATTTTCACGTATTTGTTTTTTTGTGTGTTTGATTTCTATAGGGGCTGGACTGTCATCAGTGGTGATATCTTTTCTAATGTCGACCTATCACAATGTGATCATAGCATACGCAATATATTATTTTTTCGCTGCATTCAGAGCTCATCAACCATGGTCAGATTGTAATAATTCGTGGAACACAGCAGCTTGTTGGTTACCAGCCAATGGTATCGTCGATAATCGAACTAGGCTCAATGCATCAAAGACACCTTCCGAAGATTTTTTCGAGTAATTTCCGAGCAAACACGCGTAAATCTTTAATTAAAATGATTTCGCTTTTTTTTCTGTTGGAACGACGAATAAACATTTCTTTTTTTTTTTTTTTTTTAATTTGCAGTAACAAAGTTCTTCAGATAAGTAATGGTATTGAGGAACCTGGAGTACTGAGATGGGAACTGGTAGCTTGTCTGATAACAGCCTGGATCATGGTATACTTTTCGATTTGGAAATCAATCAAATCATCGGCACAAGTAAGGTACCTCACGGCAACACTTCCTTTTCTTCTAATTGTCGTCTTCCTTACACGCTCCCTCACCCTTGAAGGTGCCGACAAGGGTCTCCAATTTTTCTTTCATCCACGCTGGGAGCTACTTGGTGACGCGAAGGTATGGTCAAAAATAATAGGGTCTATAATAGAAAAATATGCTTTTTAAATTATTTTTATTTATACAATGAAAATAATTATCAATTTTTTCTTAATTACCGATTTTGAAAATTCGACTTTTCTTACATTTTGATGGAGTTCAACTTCGTTATCGTTAAATCGCTGTCATGTTATGAAATTATTTCACTTCAACGTTAAATGATTTATGTTTATTCTCATAATTTTAAGGTATGGGTCAATGCCGCAGCACAAATATTCAACTCTGTGGGTATTGCATTCGGTTCAATGATCTGCTTTGCAAGTTATAATAAATTTCATAATACTATTTTGGTGGACACTGTAGCGGTTTCATTGATAAATGCTTGTAGCAGTTTACTCGTTGGAATTTTCTCGTTCGCAACAATCGGAAACATTGCACGAGAACAAAACATGTCTGTCGAAGCAGTTCTCAGTGATGGTAAGTTTCGAAATTAACGAATTATCAATTACGTTATACAAATTCTTGTTGTGGTCGAAGAAAATGAATCAGGTTTAAGATTCAAAGGAGATGACGTAGATATTTTATTTAGTTCTTTTTTATACCTCTTTGAATACAATCGTTAGATTAACGTCAGTCTCCTAACATTTTATAGATAAATCATAATTTCCGTTCAAGGACCTGGCCTAGTATTCGTCATCTATCCGCAAGCTCTAGCCAAGATGCCAGCATCTCAACTGTGGGCCGTATTATTTTTCTTTATGATGGTCTGTCTTTCGTTGAACAGTCAGGTACATTAAAATTCTACCATTTTTCTCAACATTGATATCTAATTCCAAATGAATTTGATCATTTCTTTATTACCCATAGTTTGCTATAGTTGAAGTCGTAGTGACATCGATTCAAGACGGATTTCCAAATTGGGTTAAACGTCGTTTACTCTGCCACGAGATGTTGGTACTTGTGATATGCGTAGTCTCTTTTCTCTTTGGACTGCCCAACATCACACAGGTAATTATCGAAATTACACAGCGTCAATCCTCTTGTTTGCATAATATAATCAAATTAATCCTTTAATCGTTGCGTATTTTCCATTTTAGGGTGGTATTTATTTTTTCCAACTGATAGATCATTATGCTGCGTCTCTCTCGATAATGTTCTTAGCTTTCTTCGAAGTCATTGCCATATCCTGGTGTTATGGTGTTCGAAGATTATGTAATAATGTCAAGGAAATGACTGGGAGATTGCCTTCTATGTATTTTCGGTTTTGTTGGCTCGTGGCGGCACCACTTCTCATATTGGTAAGTAAACATTCAATCAGATTTATCATAATTTTTCCTTTTCATTCAATTTGATTTATTGATCATTTGTTCCTGTTTATATTTCAGGCTGTATGGGTCTTTAGTTTGATCGATTACGAACCACCCACTTATCGAAACGGTGAATACGAATATCCCTGGTGGGCAGAAGCTATCGGGTGGGGTATAGCATCACTTTCTTTGATTTGCATACCAGCTTTTGCTATCTATGTGTTTGTCAAATCCGAAGGCAATACTTTTTCCGAGGTATAATACAACATCTTACCTTATACATAGCTACTTTCAAAATTCTTCGAATTGTTAGATAAACGAAACGCATGCATTTATTTTGCTTCGATCTCACATTTATTTTTAGAAACTGAAGAACTCTATCAAGCCACACTTCGAAGCATGCAAACTTTGCGGACAGGAATATTGTACGGAACCCATGCACAATCTCGAGGAAGAAACTACGAAGGATCCTCAACAAGATATGATTAATCCAATTCAACTAAACACGAATTATCTTATCTCAAAGCCACAATTATGATATTCTGTAAACATATTTTTTTTTAAATCAATCTCATGAATCATCAAATTCACCATAATTGTTATATATATACATGTATATCACTCAATGATGATGCATAAATATTTTCGAGGAATGTTTATCGATCACACACGTTTCTACATTCTTATTAAAATGCATGCATGGTTCGAAAATGAACTATTAAAATCTTAGATCATCAATAATTCATTTCTGTTCTCTTTTCATCTTTTAAATCGGAGATATATACAATTGATTTTTTAGATAAACAAACGTAAACGAAATAAACAAGAAAAGAAAAATCGGTAAATTAATATCAAATGCAAATAATAAAAAGATCGCTTTTTGCAACCTTGATGACTTGCTTCAAGCAAAACTTGTTTCATTAGGAATAAAAATAAATAATACTTAATAAGATATTTTTGATATAGCAATTATCTACAATGTTACGACGTAAAACGACAGAAAAAGAAGAAAAAGAAAAAAGTAATAAATCATGAAAAGTAGTGATATCGTTGTCTAGAACGTGGCTGTAAACAGAAAAGAACAGCTTTTAATTAATGTCCACATTCCTTTTCTGTAAAATATAGTTTATACATCATGTAAAAATAAAATTCATTATGGTATCATTAAGATGGTCTAGTTTAGTACAAAGACACAACTTTAGGGAAATTGTCTAAGATAAAAAAATTGTTATAGTATAATTAAATACCATGCAATGCAGAAATGTCATTAATAAATAAATCTTTAATTATTATCGAATATGATTAACGTTTCTGTTTAAATGAAGAATACATAGCAAAGAAAGGAATGTTACCTAAAATTAAAAAAATAATTCGAATTTGACTAAAATTTTTATTCGTCACTTATTTATATGTATATCTAAAAAATGTTCAATAATCACTCATCAACATAATAAATTTAAAATCAAATTAGAAGGTTCAATGTGTCCCATAAACGAATAATGTAGATTTAAAAAAAATAAAATCATTAATAATTATGCAATTTTGTTATTTATGCGAAATTCCTTGTTTTATTGCAGTACCCGTAAAATCATTCGTTCGAAAAAATCCTAAACCTTTTAACTAATCTAAAACTTACAATTCGAATTCCTCATTTTCCTAAACATGAACAAAATACCCTTCATTATTATCAAGGTTGAGTTCGTCGAAGCCGTACATCAAAATTGTCTTTGTTTTCAGTTATCAACTACTGGATCATACAGTAAAAAAGCATAGATATTTAGGAAAATTTTAAATTTGTTTAGAAAATGAACAATTGTTCTTGAATTATTGCAAGCGCTAATTTAAAATTAGATTTGACATGATGAGGACGCTTATATAAGTTAGGTATTTTTTTCCGCGCGGATCGATGATCGATCCGTATCGGATCATGAGGGAATCCTGATATAATCAATTGGATTAAACTAATTGCATTATGCATCTCTAGGGCAAGATGTTATTATGAGACGAAATCGTTTCATTTGCAATCTTGGAAAACTCAAGTTCACTTCGTTCCCTGTAGAACAGGAATTACGGAAATAATATGACGAAAAAGTTTGAGTTTAATTGGCGAATAGAAGTACCGGAATTATTGAGAAATGGTTCGACTTTTGATAGATGGTTCGAAGATAAAGAAACGACTGAATACGAACCTAATTGTATATTTAAAGTTGACGAGTACGGATTTTTTATTTCTTGGAAAAGTGACGGGAAGGTAAATACAATTGAATTCACTAATATTTATATTTAATTTCGTTTTTATTTTATTTTTGCAATTAAAACAAGTATCATATACTCTTTGATTTTATGTAGGATGGTGATGTTATAGAGTTAGCTCAGGTCAGTGACATTCGTTATGGTGGAACTCCAAAGGTATCTACAATACATTCCTAAAACCCTTTTCGATCTAATAAATCATTTAATAATCCATTTATAATTTTGTTCAGGATCCAAAGTTATGTAATAAATTAAGTAAGCACGGAAATTTAGAACAACTGGATGAAAAAAGTTTAACTATATGTTCTGGAATCGATTATACCAATATACATTATCAGCACGTGGTATGTGCCGACGCAAAAACAGCGAAGGTAGAAATTTATTTTTATCGATATACGTTTGTAAGATTAACTTATCCAAGACACAAAAAGTTTATATATAAACGACTGATTAACAGGATTGGCAAGTTGGTTTACGATTGATCACACATAACACAAAAGCCAGTAATGTTTGTCCAACGATTCAATTAATGAAACAGTAAGTATTTATTACCATAGCAATCCATTTAAAATGGTTAAATTTTTTAATTTTTTATATTTTTTATATAGTTGGATGAGATTAAGAAGTCAAGTAGATCCAAAAGGAAAAGTTCCTGTAAAGATAATATCAAAGACTTTTGCGTCAGGTAAAACAGAAAAATTGGTCTATCAAGGATTAGCTGACTTGGGTTTACCCAATGGAAAGGTAATTTCATTAAAAACTAATTTCTCTTATAGTTACATACGTTCAATAATCTATATTTTCATTGTATCTGTCATTGTTTAAATATTTTTTCAGAATGATAAAATCGAACCGGAAGCGTTTACTTTTGAGAAATTTTACAGTCTGTACTTCAAAATTTGTCCTAGAAATGATATCGAAGAACTCTTCCAATCGATGTAAGTATTAATAACAATATATTTTTAATATAAACATATCCATTCTTTTAATTTTTTGTATTCAGAACAAAAGGAAAAGCCGATTCCATAAGACTGGAGCAACTGGTAACATTTATGAACGAAAAACAGAGAGATCCAAGATTAAACGAAATCTTGTATCCACTTTATGATGAAAAAAGATGTTTAGAAATTATAAACGATTATGAAACAGATGAAAAAGCAAAATCTGAAAGTAAGTATTACACGTATAATATTTTTCCCTCTTGTCAGTTATGATAGTGGACTAATTCCAAAAATTGAAAAAATAAATATTTTTCTTGACTCATATTCCGCTATTTATCAGCACATATTCAGGATGCTCTGTAAGTAGTGATTTAAGCGAACAGGGATTGATTCTACATTAAATACCAAGTCGAAAATGTGAAATTAAAATGGTTCATATATTGTTTTATTGTGGACAAATTGTCTTCTTTATTTTTCTCGAAAACAAAATCCTTTTTAAAAAAGTTAAAAATATATTTAAATGTATTTAAAACAATATAGCATGAAAAAAATTTATCTAATTTAATAGCGTAATATAAATATTTGTAGAAAGATTAACAAAAGATGGTTTCATACGTTATTTGATGTCCGACGAAAATGCGCCAGTGTTTCTTGATAAATTAGAAGAATGGATGGACATGGACCAACCACTCGCTCATTATTATATTAACTCGAGTCACAATACTTATCTCAGTGGAAGACAAATTGGTGGAAAAAGTACAGTAGAGATGTATAGACAAGTGTTGCTTGCAGGTTGCAGGTAAACAACATTCTGACAATGAATTGCTTATAATTGTGTTTTAAGATCTTTTAAAGATTCTATTACAAAAATCATTATTTTTGTTATTTTTGTTTTCTTTTTATAGGTGTGTTGAATTGGATTGTTGGGATGGCAAAGGTGAAGATGAAGAACCCATAATAACTCATGGAAAAGCTATGTGTACAGATATTCTTTTTAAGGATGTTATTTATGCTCTCAGAGACACAGCTTTTGTTACATCCGATTATCCAATTATTCTTAGCTTCGAGAATCATTGTTGTCTAAAACAACAGTACAAATTGGCTAAGTATTGTGATGAAATATTGGGTGACCTACTTTTGAAGGAACCTTTGAAAGATTATCCGGTAATTAAATTTAGATCATTTTTTTCATTAAAATGTCTTAAGAATAATTATTGAATTGGTATTTTTCTTTTTCGTTTGAACTTAGCTCGAACCAGGTTCTCCTCTTCCACCCCCAAGTGCTTTGAAACGTAAAATATTAATTAAGAACAAAAGATTGAAGCCTGAAGTTGAAAAAGTCGAACTGGAACTCTTTCGATCAGGACAGTTTGAAGCAAAAGATGAAGTTGTTGAGGATGCCAGTGCTCCGGCAGCTCCACCTCCAGAACCTCCAAAGGTAAATAAAATGAAAATAAATTTATGAGGATGAATGATAAAATATTTTACATTTTCTATGTATTTGTCAAAAGTGATTGCAATGAAATAACACAGAGCAAAAATTAAAAGTTTTTTGGTAATTTAATTTTTTGAATCATTTCAATATGAATAATCAAAAAAACACTAATAATATTTTATAAATATTTACGAGCAATTTATTCGGTATACCAAATAATGATGAAAATCTTGATATCAATAAAGATGATTATGATACTTAAAGTTTTTTTTTTTTATTAAAAATGCTTTAAAAAAATAATATCATATTTACAACAAATTTGTAGTGAATACAAATTTATAATTAATGTGTATTTTGAAATTTGACATATTTCTTGAATTATGTTGAATTTGACGAAGTACATGTAATTTACAAATATTTTACGCGAACAAATATCTGGCTAGTAGGTATAATTAAGAATAAAATGTCTAGTTAGTAACGTGTTAAAAATGATTATATTTTGAAAATATTATTAATATTTTTTAGGAAGAAGCACTACCGGCAGAAGGTGCACCTCCAGGTGAAGGTGGTGCCGAAGGTGAAGCTCCACCTATTCAATACACAGGTAGTACAATGGCTTGTCATCCTTGGCTATCATCGATGATCAATTATGCTCAACCAATTAAGTTCCAAAGCTTTGAAACAGCCGAAAGTACGTAGTCATCGAAATTATTCTATTTCATGTTTTTTTTTTTAAATCATTTTCAATTAAAATCTTCTTTATTCATTTTCTATTTATTATCGTAGAAAAAAATATACATCATAATATGTCTTCGTTCTCTGAGACGGCGGCTTTGAATTATTTAAAAACACACTCGGTTGAGTTTGTAAATTATAACAAACGTCAAATGAGTCGAATATATCCGAAAGGAACAAGAGCTGATTCTTCAAATTATATGCCACAGGTTTAAAAACTTATTACGTTCGATATCTAGCTCGATTTATAATTAATAATATTTATTTAATATATGTGTGCAGATAATAATAATGATGAAAATCTTAAATTTAAAATCTAGCTAAAAAAAAAGTAAATTAGTCTGAGAATTAATCCAAAATTCGACTCAATAAAAATCTGTATTTCTCTAGGTATTCTGGAATGCTGGTTGTCAGATGGTGGCACTGAACTTTCAAACCCCTGATTTACCTATGCAATTAAATCAAGGTAAATTCGAGTACAATGGAACTACTGGATACCTATTGAAACCTGACTTTATGAGACGACCCGATCGTAATTTTGATCCTTTCTCCGAAGATGTGGATGGTGTTATCACTGCGCAGTGTTCCGTACAGGTAAAATATTTGTCAAAAACACACAAAATAAAAAATACAAAATAATATTCTAAGATAAAGTAGTTGTAAGAAAGTGCACAAATAAGATTAAATCATTTAATAACAGATAATAGCAGGGCAATTCTTGTCAGATAAAAAAGTAGGAACTTATGTTGAAGTAGACATGTACGGTCTACCGGCCGATACTATAAAAAAAGAATTCAGAACAAGAATGGTACCTGGAAATGGTTTGAATCCAGTCTACAACGAGGAACCATTTCTATTTCGGAAAGTTGTATTACCTGATTTGGCTGTCCTCAGAATCGGTAATTTCAATTATTTTAACAAATGATACCAATCATCAGTTATTTGATAAAATAATTTTATATATTTATCTCTTGTTATAACATTAAGGTGTTTACGAAGAAAGTGGAAAATTACTTGGACAGAGAATTTTACCATTGGATGGTCTTCAAGCTGGCTACAGGCATATATCGTTGAAAACTGAAGCTAATTTTCCAATGGCATTGCCTATGTTATTTTGTAACATCGAATTAAAGATTTATGTGCCAGATGGATTCGAAGGTAATCGTAATAAGATTCATGAGAAATAAAATTTGTAATGTATATCTCTTTGAAAATTGAAACGCTAAGAGGAGAGCAAATAAATATGAATTTTAGATTTCATGGCCATGCTATCGGATCCGGGTGCATTTAGTAAAGGCGCGGAGAAGCAAGCGGAAACCATGAAAGGACTTGGAATTGAACAGACCGATGCTAAAGCTGACGCTAAAAAGAAAAAAGAAGAAGAAGCTAAGAAAGGTAAATACAAATTTACCATTATTTTTTTTACGGATTCAATTAAAAATTAAATTACAATTTAAGAGGAATGGAAGCCAGAACCAATCACGATAGATACGCTAAAAAGAGAAAAAACATACAAGATGGGAAAAAAACAATTGAAGGAATTGGATACAATGAGAAAGAAGCATCAAAAAGAAAAACAAACAATGCAGAAAAATCATTGTTCAGCTATCGAAAAATTAATAAAGGGTAAAGAGTAAGTATCTGTTCTATATTTTTTTTTTAAATTTTTATACATCGTTCTAGAAATTCATTAGGACTATGCACTATGCAAGTAATAAGAGATAATACTCAACTGTTTCCAAAAAAACGGAAAATTCTGTAGTGAGCCCAATACTCGCCGGTTTGCTAAAAAGTCTTAAACCTAACAAGCGAGAAGTTTGAAAACTTGTAGGCCTAAAGGAGAGTTAATTGAAAAGTCTTGAATCTAACACAAAACTTTAAAACAACCCACTCTCGTGTGTGAGTTTCAGAACTTTTCAATCCTCCTCGAGGTAGGCTCAAAATTTTTCAACCCATCTTATACTAGTCTTAAAACTTTTTGACCTACTTTCGCGTATTAGGCTTACATCTTTCCAATCCTCTTTGCACTAGGCTCAAAACTTCACAACCCCTCTCGTGTTTAAGGATCAAACCTTTTCAGCTCATCGTACAATAATATCTTCTCAAATCCCGAAAACGTAAAATGCATATAAAGATATAGCTAAATGTTTTTGAAAAATTGTATTTGAGAGTTTTTGGGTCCCCTGATAATGAATTTAAAAATATTCAAAAACAAAAATAGCGAACGGAAAATGGTTGACTATTTTACTACAATTTGATTCAATATTTTCGAAAATTAGTAAAAAAAAATTTATTTAAAAAATGTTAATATTTGAAAATATTTTTTTTTATAGAATTATCTATTTTGATCTAATATTACAATTATTTTTAATTATATTTATTTATAATTACATAAAGTATAGTGGATAAAGTAGGAGGTCTTTACAAGTACTGTAGCGCATTGCCGTATAAAATTCTTGATAAAAGGTAAATCAGCAAAAAATAAATTCTACAGCTAATTTTTAGATATTTTATTATGTAAAGGTTCAATAAACAATTTAAACTAAATTAGAGTAGGTTTACTCGTAATTATCATATATAGAACTCTTTGAAACAAAATTCTAATATCGCATCGACGAAAAACACGTTGTAGTATACTCTCCAATAGCAATTACATTTGTTATTTATGCAAATTTTTAAATCCATAACTCAATTACACTTATTGTTAGACAAAGATCTATATTCGTATGTTGAAATAGGACAAATATTAACTGCACTATGTGTGTTTAGAGAAACCGTAATTTTCAGAGTGTAGCAAGTCGTCATATTAGGCTTAGAACTTTTCTTTTTTTGGAAATGGTTGGATATTAGGTGTTACTGTGAGTACAATTTATGGTCACAACATTGGTGTTTCGAAATATTGGTGTTTCGAAAGTCTGATAGAGCTTTTGTAAAAAAGAAAAATATATTTACAAAAATAGATACAAATAATTTATAGAAAAAGATTTAATAACTATTATAAACTATTGTCTTAGTAAAAGTGCGTTGGTCCAAGACGCAAATGTGAAAAAGGTAATAAGTGAGCAAACAGCACAATGGTCAGCTATGGTGGAAAGACATAGAAAAGAGGAGTGGGAGATGTTGAAAAATCATACTGAAGTTGGACGGGATGAATTCAAAAAACTTATCGAAATTGTCCAAGCGTCGCAAGTAAAACAACTACAAGCAAAACACGACAAGTAATAATGAGAATTAATATTATTATAAATTATTATTATTTTTTTGTAGTGAACATTCAGCTTATTGATATATTTAGCATTAGGATAATATGTGGTTGCTATTGCGATTGAAATAGCTACTTTGTAATTATAGATACATAGGTGTAGATATATATACAGATGATTAAAATAACAAATTATGTACGATCACAGAGATATCAAGGACATGAATGCAAATCAGGCTAAGATATCTGTAGAAACAGCGAAAGAAGTGATGAATGATAAAGCTCTTAAAACAAAAGGTGATAAGGATCGTAGGCTTCGAGAAAAAAAAGAACAAAATACGAAAAAATTCATGCAAGAAAGAAAAACTGTACAAATCAAGCAAGGTCGCGAAATGGAGAAGCTTAAAGTTACGCACGAAAAACAGGTCGCCAATTTGGATAAAGATATTGAAGCGGTAAGTGTTTATACACCTATGTATAAAATTTTATTTCTAATATTACATATATATATTTCTCACGGTTGTCACTTACTTGATAAAACTTTGAGAAGATCTTCGTATTAATCATTTTTAGCTCTAATTGTAAAACTTTTATAAAAACTAAAATTATATTTTGTAAAGTAAGTATGCTTTGTAATTATTAATATATTGTTGACCGGTTACGACTATACTCGTATGCTTGCATGCGCGTAGTATACAACTAATGTTATTAATTGAAGTATACAATTGTGTAAGAGTTATTGGGATATTGTTTGTGTTATGTATGGAATTTAATATAAATGATATTTATAGAATCTCCATTATACAAACACCCGTTATGTGAACATTATATTATATGAACATTATATTTTCTACAGATAGTACTGTAACATAAATATCGCTTGCCTTTGTAGGACGAAATCTATACTAATGATTTAATTTTCATGTTACATATCGAACTAAAGCATATAAAAAGAATTTTATTTAAACTATTAGTTTTAAGAAATAACGAGGAAATTCACGAAAGGCGAATAGTTAAGGTTATCCGTCTTTTAAGTCTGTTTTTCTTACTACAACAATGTTCGTAGTTATTTGTTCTTATTTCTTTTTGTACTTTGAAAATTGTTTCTACAAAAAACTGTGTTCTTTTAATCGTGCTATCTATCGGATCAAATTTTAATTTTATATCTTAACTACTTGCTAATTGTTAATTCAGATATTATATAGTTGAAGTATGTAATTCTACCTTCTTTTATATTTAGCACAAGGTTTACGGACATTTCTTATATAGATATATATATGAAACCTTTACGAACATGCGTTGAATTGACACAATTAATGAAAATATACATTTTTTTTTATTAAAATAGCCTAAAAAGCAATAAAACTATACACTATAAACTTAAAAATGAAAATGTAAGATATTATTTATATATATTTATATAAAATTTATATTAAGTAATAATATTTTAGTACTAATAATAAGATTATTTTAATAGTCTACATTTATTCCGCGGATCAGATACAGCTCGTATCAGAACATTCCTTATTTATACTGATTATTTTTTTCAAAATGTTATTTCCTTTTTTAAACATATTTAGACGATGAAGAAGGGCTATTTGTCAAAATTTGATAATTTTCCTTATAAAATTCGAAATGTGTCAAAATGGCACGTCCCGTAAACCTACGTAAACAAATCAGATTATTTCTGAATTTAGCTAGTCATTTTACGAATTAACAGATTTCATAAGGTAACGCTAACAATTTTTACATAACCGGTCAACAATGTGTTTACGTAAAATTATTAAACAAAAATATATTTATGTTTCAGACAATCGAAATGTATAAGAATGAACCAATCCAATACGACCTGTCGTCTAAAACTGAATTTTACGTATAAATCTTTTGTCCATCTCTTTGTTAATCTTGTCCCTTCAGATATTAAATGTTACTTAATTTATTATGTACGCGATTTATAGTGGGTGTAGAAAGTATTCGTACACCGATCACTTTGAAATAAAAGGTTGTGAAATTGTAGTTTATTAACTAATTTTTTATAAACAATATAAATTTGTACATATTCTTGAGAGTTTGTACAATAGATATAATGAAATAAAAAATAATTTTTTTTAATAAATTAAAAAATTGACACACAAGGAAAATGAAAAAATCGGCAGAAACATTGTATTTACATTTACATGTAATGTAATATAAATGTACTAATATAAAGTATCGACACACACACACACACACATTTTCATGGTCGAGTGGCTCGTAAAAAGTTTTTCATAAATGAAATGAATAGGAAGAAAAAATTATAATTCGCAAATAATAACATTAAAAGACCAATGTGTGCAGTACTGGAATCGAGTTATTTTTACAGACGAGAGTAAATTTAATATTTTTGTATCTGATGGATACTGCACTGAATAGAGGACAAAAAATTGAAAAGTTGAAACCAGAATATTTGCAACCCACAGTGAAACATGGTGGAGGTTCTATACTTGTTTGGGGCTGCATGAGTGCAGCTAGTGGTACTTATCTTTGGATTCTGTTTTCATTTTTGTGATAACTCGTCCAGTGTACTAATTAATTTTTCGTGGATGTCCATTTCTTGAGTTATTTTGCAGTTCTTTCTTAATCCGTACCTATCAATGATACTTTCTATAGTAGATCGAGTTCTGTTTTCTAATATCGCGATATTTCTAATAAACTTTTACATTGATTATGTAAATTAATAATAATTTTTCTTTAATCTATCGTTGTTTCCACACGTTTTCGTCCTATTTTTTGACAATAATTTTCAATCTTAAAAAATTTTGAGTTCAACTGATGCCGATAACGCTTACAAACATACTGACGAGGTCAATTATAACTATAAAGCAATGACATGTTTTTACATAATGGTTTATATACAAACTCTTTTGCAAATAGTTCGAAATAAGAACTGTACAAATACTTATAGCTCGTATGTTTCTGCTGATTTTTTCATCTTCCTTGTGTGTCAATTTTTTAATTTATTAAAAAAATTATTTTTTATTTCATTATATCTATTGTAGAAACTCTCAAGAATATGTACAAATCTATATTGTTTATAAAAAATTAGTTAATAAACTACAATTTCACAACCTTTTATTTCAAATTGATCGGTGTACGAATACTTTCAACACCCACTGTGTATACTCTTTTTTCAATTTTTGATACTCTTTTACACAGAAAACAACACTTTTTTAATAAGTTATTCCTATTTATAAAGTTAAGTATCTTTTTATCTCGGAGATCAAAAAGTCATTGTCACCCTAATTAAAGCAACGTTTTTTTCATATGTATATCTATAAATAAGTCAAAGGTTATAGTAAGATATTTATATTTCTTCTCCAGTTGATTTATCTGCGTGAAAAAATGTGTTGTGTCTCGCTGTTTGGAGTGTATTGTACTTATTGTATTCAATGTATTTACAAAATGAAATTTTTATTCTTTCTTTCAATGGATTCTTCAATAGGCGATTTTTAAATATATATATATATATATATATATATATATATATATGTATGTTATTTATAAAAATACATTGTTTGTTTTAAAACATGAAAATAATTATTCAAATTCATATCTTTGCGTATGAAAATACATATTATTAATAAATTCAGAATTTAATAAATAATCCTTCCACTTGATGAATCAAATTAGAAGATTTCTACAATATAATGTGTACACTTGGAATTAGTTATTGTCATATAATAAATTAACTTTTTTGTACATCTAAATGTGTGCGTTCTTTTGTCTTTCACTTATCACACTTTTACATATATAACAACTATTAAATTTAACTGTCAACGTTATTTTACAAACTGCTAGAGGAGGTAAAAAGAAAATAAATATTAATGTTAAATAACAATCACAACGAATGAACACAAAATCTTTGAAGAAATCTTTGGTCAATCGAAAATCTAAGAAATTTCTCTAAGAACTTTTCTCCTTTTTTCTATTTATAAAATTTTGAATAAAAGGCATATTGTACACCCTTAAAGAAGTGATTGAACCTGCACAAGCTCCAACCCAATAAACAATTACATGTTCCATAAAAGTTGTTCCTAAACAACCATACTTCAACGATGTAGCCAACGCAGGATTGAAGTAGCCACCGGAATAATTAAACGCTGTAAATAAAGATACATTCATTCATTTATTTTATATAAATATATGTATACGTAAATTTACAATATAAAAGATAAAATATATGTTCGAACCTGCGACGACTAAAGAAGTTCCAACGAAGGAATCGATGATAGTACAGAAAGTTGAATTAAATTCGCCTAATCCACGGGATACTATTCTGCATATACATGTTGCTACACATTCTATAAGTGCACCAAATATAACAGGCACCTTCAACACGCGAGAAGAATAATTTAATGATTGCTACGTGGATTTATATTTTCTACTTTTTATTAAATGTATATTTTATATCTCTTTATTATATGTGTATACACTATATTTCTAGTATAATAATGAGCTTAATTTGTTAAATAAATATATAATATTGAAAATGTATATAAAAAATATTATGATAATTTTATAATAGTATAATATAATATTATTATACTAGTCTATATTATACCGGGTCTTTCACCTTACTAAACCACCTTAAATATATCGTTTATTTCGTAAGATAGAAAAAAATTCCAGAGAGAAAAAATATTCTATTCGAAAGCATCAATACGGTAATGGACCGAATATTTCTCAAGATCATTTTTTTCGAGATTTCAAGGTCATCGTATTTTTTTTAAATAGAATTGCATATTTTCATCACCACAGTTTTATAAGCTATATAAAAAAAAAACCAATCCAAATTAGTACAATATTTTAATCTTTGAATGACCTTTATCAAGAAAATTGTGAAATGTTTATTAATAACATCAGTGCGAACTTGAAAGACGATAAATGAAAAAACAAATGCAAATCAACGTGTAAGACACTCATACAAGCAATAAATCTTCTCTTGTACAAGAGACATTTCACAATTTTCTCGATAA
>NW_015149100.1:230181-339010 GCF_001465965.1 Polistes dominula
CTGTAAAATTGTTGTAGTGAAAATATGCAGTCTCATTTAAAAAAAAAACATGATGACCTTGAAATCTCGAAAAAGATGATCTTGAGAAAAAAATTCGGCTAATCACCATATTGATGCCTTCGAATAGAATATTTTCTCCCTCTAACATTTTTTTCTATCTGTTTTTTCTATCTATATTAATATAATATTATATATTAGTAATATGTTTATTATTAAATTACTTTTAGTACAATAATATTGAAATAATATAATAATATTGTACGTATAATTCTTTTGCTTTTTTATACCTGCAAATCCGTAGTACAATCTTCAAAAGCTTTATTTTTGTGCGTAGGTACGATTTCTAACGCCCACAGCAATTGTGTATATCGAAATACAACGAGGCCACCGATAAGTTCTGCCCATATTAAAAGAAAAGCGATGCGTAAAGATTTCTTTCCTTCTACAGCTTCTTCGAGATGTGTATAAGGACAAGCACTGGCATCGCCCCAATTCAAACTCCACCAAATCGTTAATACGAATAAATATATCGCATACATGGATACTCCCCAATTATCAGCAACTATAATGAGAATTTATTTTTACCGTTCGTGTGTATTTCCGATTGTCATAAATCGAACTGTAACCAAATTTTTGTTTTGTATATATATACTTACTTATAATCAGTTCAAAACAAGCACCGCATAATTCAGCTGTTGCTATTCCTTCGAGAAATAAAGATTGTATTAAAGGTTCTTTTATATAATAAGCGACATATCTTCTCATCCAATATGCGATTAAACTCGTTAATAAAATGTAACAAGTAGATACAGCCAAAGCAATGATATTCGGAATCATTATGAAAAATTATTTAAAAGAATAAAATATAAAGAAGTGTAAGAAGATCTACAAAATATAATCAATAATTAAATATTTCAGAGTGTTGAATTGGATTATAAGACCGATATTTACGCATATTTAAATGATACAGTTATTAACACGTTGACCGCTTTGCATAAATAAATATATTTATCTCTATTATACATATTTCTTCATTAACATTTATTTTTTCAAAAAGAAAAATATCTATACTTTTTTTATTGCAATAAAATTTGCCAACAATTTTTATTATTACAGAACATTCTACGTGTTAATGTAAAAAAGAAAAAAATTAATCAAATTTGCATACTTTTTACAAGGAAGAATTCTGTATGAGTTTTTATTTCCGTTTAAATATGTTGTATGATTACAAATGACTATGTTACGAAGAAGAATTCAAAAGAAATAAAATTCATTAAAAATAACTCATTAAATATAAATTAAGACGCGATTCGTCAGTTGGTTTTAAAAAGTATCAAATAAAAACTTTGTTATAAACTTTTTCATTTACTTTTCGTTTTGTTCCGTGTCTTGTAACAATTCTATTAGGTTTAATATTCTAGAATACATACAACGTTAAGGGAATTATTGCATTATGCAATACATGTCGCGTTTAGCTTCGAGTAACGGTTTCAAGTTTCTCTGTATCTGGCTTCCAGATGAGACGACAATCAAACAATATGTATTTAAACTCGCACGACGATTGTCACCAATAAGTATCACTACGCGTCACTGATCGATGTAAATCTCATTGATTTGGATCACTATTTTTTGATATCTTTTATTCTACTCGTATCTTTCCCGATATTCATAGACTGCACAGAGAAAGATTTAACTCGGACAAGCTATTTAAGCTAGCAAGTGAACATATACATCAACCATATATGCATACATACAAAGCAACTTTAAATAGCTGTTAGATGCCCGAATTACTTGATTATAAAACAGTGTAGCATTTTAACATCTATTCAGATTGATTTGAACAAGCATATTCTCTGCTTATTTCATATAAATTATTTCTATAATATTTTTATTTTTATTTTTTGCAGTGTTAATTAAGTATATCTCCTGATATACCAAACATTTTAAATAATATTTTGCGAATTAACTATTTTTCGGCATTGTGCCATGTTTATTATTCAGAATTGTATAAAAAATTAATTATGAAAAAGATTGCTGGGTTTCATTTTAAAAATATTTACAATTTAGAAATCTTAGAAAAAAATTATTCGGAAAAAAATGCTTTTTTTTTCCTAATTTTAGATATATTTATGATAATAATAACATAGTTGTTTAAAACACTCAGTAACAAATATATATATATATATATATGTTACCGGCAATGTATGAAAGGTCGGCATTCTATATAATACCTAGACATTGTATATAATGCTCAGCGTTCTTAGGTAATGTATGAAAAAAGATCCTAATAAAACTATTATATAAATGACGTGTGTGTGTGTGTGTGTGTGCATTCCTCAAAAATACAAATGTTATTCTGGAAAAATAAATATTAAATATATAATATAAATATAATAATATAAAATTACTATTATATATATATGATAATAATAAGATAATAATAATAATAATTTATAATAATAATAAATAAATATATATATAATATTAATACTTAAATAAGTGGTTCCCAAACTTTTCTGTCCTACCGCCCCCTTTCCAAAAAAAATATTACTTAGCGCCCCCTGTAAATTTTTTTTTTAATTTTACAATTTATATATATATATAATAGAAAATATATATGTATTAATGTTTCTACTGCCCCCCTGAATCGCTGCAGCACCCACCAGGGGGCGGCGGCGCCCACTTTAGAATAGGGACCCTGTAGGAGGGACGCGCCAAGGAATTTTGGGGGACAGGAACTTATGTAGTCACGTGTTACGCGCGAATGAGTTAAACATTTTAAATAGTATAAAAGTTGTATATACATAGTAATAGTGAATAGTGTAGGGGATAGAGTGGTGAATTGGTTTGAAAAAATTATGAAATAATGAATTGCAGCAAATACAGAAAAAAAATGAACCATATTTAATGATAATTAACAAATTTATATTAAAATAGAATAGGTTACACAAAAAAATTATTATAAATTCAAAAAGAAAGATTCAATTAAGTTTGATTTGATAAAAGGCATTACAGTATTTTGAAATTTCAAAACAACTTGTAGGAATTTATACAATTTTGATAAATACAATTATCTACTATATGTATTATATTTACAATTATTTTAATCATTCGCACAATTTGTTTTTAATTTCCAATATTAATAAATCAGCTAGGATTCCTGGGTATTATATCTTCATAACTAACCACAGCCGTTATTTATACATACTAAAGATAAACATGGCTGCTCATTGCATCGGAAGCAGTCCCCCAAAATTTTCAGCCAATAGCAACCCCAGCAATATGTAAGGCGCGTCCCTCCTACAGGGTCTCTACTTTAGAAATCACTAATGTAAATAATAAAAAATAAAAATACTAATGTTATTCTGAAAAAATAATAAGAGACGTGATATTTGAAACGAATCGGAGATGTATTTCATACTTTGTCGGTTTTTTATTTGACATTCTATAGAATGATTGGAAATGTGTGAAATATGAATAAATTTCATATACTGCCAGTTAGTATTAACACTTAGCCGACCAAACACCCCACAGAGACCTCTACAGTTTCCACCACGCTCGGGAAAGCCAAACTGCGCTCTCCACCGCGCATTTTTCTGAAGTAGTATTTTAGAAATTAATTTTATGGCTGGCAAAGACTCCATCGGAAATTCCGAAAATAAAGAGCCGTAATAATGAGCAATAAAAGATTTCAAAAATTGATGCATTTTATTATATGTTGTATCCTATATAAATAAGCTCTATAGAGAAAGAAGCGTTCCTCAGATGAAAAGGGTAGATCTACCCGAGCGGTCGGCAACCGACTAGCTTGAAAAAAGGTAGATCTACCCGAGCGGTCGGCTAAGTGTTAAGCATTATATACAATGACTAGCCATTCTATAAAATGCTGAATTTCATACTTTGCCGATATATATATCTATAAAATTCTTAACACTAGATTTACGGATGTTTTTTTGTATATGTGTACCTATCTCTACGAGCATCCGTCAATTTGACGAGTTTCGTGAAGATAGATATACCACATACAGATTTTTAAAAAATTAGGAAAGAAAGAAAAATTGTAAGTATAAATTCTCTCGGTGAAATAATTAATTTACGATACAAAGTGGTTAAAATAGATACTACAATTTTTTTGGATATTTTCTTCCAAAGTTTAAAATCCGTCAAATTGACGAATCCCGTAAATCTAATGTTAAGATTAAAAAGTAGAGGATGATGAAATATTTATTTTAAGGAAAACTAAATGAAAAAAAGTAATTTATGAAATTGTAAAATTATGAAGAAAATTATTTAATTAATAATATCCATATTTTTATAAGTTTATGATAATCGTATTAAACGTTGATATTTCTTATAGGTTTGGGCTTTAGTTTTATTCTTCTTATGAATTATTAACTACATACTTTGTTACATAGGTAAATGATTTCATGTGTTTTTATGAACGTGGAAACTAAAATACTTTTATCGTTATAAAAAAGAAAATAACATTTATTTACAAGATTTAAAAAGATTCTCCTTTATGCTTTTTAGCGGCCTGAGAATTATCTTGAGCGTCTGTTCTTACCATTAACCTAGGAATCCGTTTAGATTTTAAATAGGATATTATTTCATTCGGTGATCTAGAATAAAATGAAATCAAGTGTTCAATATTAATAATTATTAAATTACTATTATATTTATAAATGTAAAACTATTTCCGATATCAATTAATTATTTCAAAACTAACAGATTTTTATACCAAAAAATAAATATGTGAAATGTATAATCTGGTATATACCTTGCTGCATGAATTTTTGTATCAATCAACATTTCCGTTGAATTATCAGTCGAGCTAGTAGAACTTGTACATGGTGAAAAAGGAATGATCTGATAAGTAGTTTTGCTTACTACCTCATTACTACTTGATTCTGGACTTTCTGTTTGACCTGGCACTGTGCTATTAACTGCGCGAGAGTTCGTTTCTGTCTCTGATATAGGCTTTTTCTTAATGTCTAATTCAGTTTTAACAGGTTTTATTTCAAGGTGATTTTCCGGTTTTGGCTTTAATTTTCCATCTTGCGTAGGAAAGTTTACAACCGGCAATGCAATATTTTTACTTCCTCTTGTAGCATTCATTAACTTAATTAATAACTTTGATATCTCTTCACGTTTTCTTGTAACAACTATTTCTTCAAACCAATTTTTTAAAGTTTTTATCGGTAATGTATAGTTTGTAATAGGATCCTGAAATAAATCATTTTTTATTTAATTAATTACAATATAAATATATGCATAAAAAGTGTGGTTATTAAATTACCTTAAAGAAGCTCTCCACGTATTGTAATACATATAGGCCGCAATCAGTAAAATTAGATTGTTGAGGAACTTTCGGAGATGCTCCTTTAATAGTATCTTTCGAAAATGTTTTTTCAATTCCCATTTTTGCGACATATTCGCAACTCAAATAATCTCGTAATGTGGCGACAACGCGACATCTACTTGCACCCGCAAGAGAGTCAAATATTAATATGCAGGGACTGAAAAAGAAATAAAAATATTTTCTCAGTATTATTTCTAGTTCTTATGTTTGGGTTAAAAAATGTATAACCAAATTTATTTTATTATTATACTTACACTTTCACAGTATCTATATTTTGTAAGCCGCAATCTGTTTCTTGAGTTTTATTACTTTCTTGTCCCTCAGTTTCTTCCTAAAATAAACAAAAAATTTGTAATTTCGATATATAGGATCTTTCGTCTAACTATAGACCACCTTAAATATATCGCTTATTTCGTAGGATAGAAAAAAATGTTAGAGGGAGAAAATATTCTATTCGAAGGCATCAATACAGTGATTAGCCAAATTTTTTTCTCAAGATCATCTTTTTCGAGATTTCAAGGTAATATAAAAAAACAAATCCAATGATATGCGATACGTTGACCTTCAAGTGAACTTTATCGAGAAAATTGTGAAATGTCTCTTGTACAAGAGAAGATTTATTGCTTGTATGAGTGTCTTACACGTTGATTTGCATTTGTTTTTTCATTTACCGATCTCTGAGCGCATACTGAAGTTACTAACGAAGATCTCACAATTTTCTTAGTAAAGATCACTTAAAGGTCAACATATTTCACCTCGTTGGATTCGTTTTTGTATAAGTTATAAGACTGTGTAGTGAAAATATGCACCTTATTTAAAAAATTCGATGACCTTGGGGGAAAAATATGGCCCATCACTGTAATGGCACTTTTGAACAGAATATTTTCTCCTTCTGTCATTTTTTTCTATCGTACGAAATAAGCGATATATTTAACCCTTTCGCTGCGGAGTGCTCAGAAAAGAATTGCTCTCTCCGCAGCTAACGCGTCAAAGACAAATAAATTAATTGCCATTATTTTAGTTATTAATAGCAAAAAATGAAAAACAAATGCACGGCGCCTATATATATATATATATATATATATATATATATATATATATATATATATATATTAATAGGGATACACAATGTATCCTTAAATGTTATCTACAATAGTTCAAAAAATAATTTAATGTGACATACATCATCATCACTATCTATTTCCATTTCTTCATCATCTCCTTCTGCTTCATCTCTTTCCGAACCATCGTCTCCTTGATCAATTGTTATAGTAGTTGTAACTGGCGTAATCGTAGTAGTACCAATTGTCACAGCTTGAATTTTAAGATCCTTTAATTTTTTACTTTTCTGAATTGTTTTATGCACATCTTCTTTAGGAATTTTATTATTTATAGTAACTTTACCCACCAAACCAGGGAAACAAATAATTGCCAAAAACCAATGAGCACTGTAAATATAAATGTTATAAATATTATTATTATGAATATATGTACTTAAAATATATTAACACATTGCGTACGAGTGACGAGTATCTCGTTTTCATGCTTTTGTTTTTCTGGAACGCCCAAAAATGTGTGGGTCCTGGAAGCGCGTTAAGCAAGCCGAGTGCCGTACGTAATGTGTTAATAAATTTAACATATACGTTTACTTACTGTTCATTGATAGGAATCACGATAAAATCTTTTTCAAATATATTGACATTTTTGGTCCATTTTTGCACTCTCGCATGCCTTTTAGCAGCCGCAGAAAGGACCACTGCATTTTCACCAGCTTGAGCGTGAGGACTTGTTAAACGTTTATAAAAGTATGAACTGAATACATGTGTTCTATGTTGATCTGATTCTGATAAGACTTCTAATGTTAAATATTTTAAATAAAAATCTATAATAACATCATTTAAAAATTGATCTTCTCCGAGACATAAATAATCTTCGGTATTTATGGTTATACCACCTTTTGCAGGGGGTGGTGGGTAGACTGTTATCCTATAAAATAAAGTAAATTTGAAATATATACAATTTTTATTTTGTTGCTTTATAATTTTAGTTGTAAACAAAAAATTGACAAAATACAAATTATTTCGAAATATCAAAGCTACTTACTGTAAATTAATAATATATGTAATGAAACCATATATATTATTTTAATTAAAATGAAATATTTTCTTACTTTTGTATTCCACTGCTTGCACTCGATACATTCGAGACCGATGTTTGACTATATCTTCTAGTAAGACCTGAAGTAAGCGTATTCTGTAAGAAAAATAAAATTGAATAAATATTAAAAACTGAGAGAAATATAAATTTTGTAGAGTTATATACACGATTTATTTTATTTAATGAGATATACTTAGTAATATATATAAAATGATATGACGTACATCTTTTGGCGATGCTCGTACAAGAATATCATTGGCTTCTTTTGGATTCAATTCTTCAAACAGGCCTTTTCTTACCATGAATAAATTTTTCAATGCAAGCTTTGATTCATCCGTTATCTTATCTGGTAGTAAAGTAATACGTCTATGTGTATGATCTGTACATAAAAAAAAAATATTTTAAAAAGAGAGAAAGAGAGAAATATGAGATCTTCATAACATAATAAATACATATATTTATAAATATAACATTGGATATATTTATAAATATAACATAGCATTGGAATACTACTTACCCTTACCAGCTGGGTCATAATACGGCCCTTTTGGATCTTGCATTCCTAATAATTCGCGAATCATCGCTCCTGTACTTGTAGATGTATAGAAGAAAATAACTGGCATAGACTTCCCAAAATGTACTAATACCTTTACAAGATCTCGAATTTTCACATCCAACGTTACAAAACTCGTATCTGCAAAATACAACAATACTGAAAAATATACTCTATTTTTATATGATTTATTTCCTCTAACATAAGGTCAAAATCATTTTTCGTTTTGGGTGTGGTGGAAGCGAATGGACATGGAGAGGAAATAAAGAACAACTGCGGCCGCATCACGTTCATCCAACATTAAAGTTTGGAGAAGGTCATATCATGATTTGGGGTTGCATGACAAGTGAGGGCGTCGGATGTGTTGAAAAAATTGTAAGTCAAATGACTGCAACATCATACACATCCATCCTGTAGAAAAGTTTAATTGGAAGCTTGGCAAAATGAAATAAGAACGCAGAAGAAGTCATTTTCAGCACAACAGCGACCCTAAAAACCAAAAAAGAAATCACCAAAGAATGGTTAACTGCTCATGGATTCACTTTTTAGACTGGCGCCCACAGTCTTCCGATCTAAACCCAATAGAACACCTATGGAGTTTACTGAAAAGAGCAGTTGCCAATTTCGATCATAATTCGAGAAGTATTATCGAATTGTGGTCAGAAGTAAAAGTCGCTTGGGAAAATGTTAAGCCTGAACAGTGCAAAAGTTTAGTAGATAGCATGCCAATACGCATAGAAGCTGTATTGAAAACGAAAGAAGGATATACGAAGTACTAAAATTTCATTTTTCCAAACTCAAAAAATTGATCAAATCCCGGATTTGTTAATTTCATTTAATTTTGCTTAAAATATGTAAAATAATTAAATTATTTCTGTATTATGTGAACTACGAAAGCTATGTAAAATGTGTAACATATTAAAATTATTTCTGTACTATGTGATTATGAAAGTTATGTAAAAATATGAACACTGTGAGAACATTTGATCAATTGTTTGAGTCACTGTATATCACTTTAATTTCCAAGATAGCAAGCTCAGTCAAATATATTGTAAGTATATTCAACAAATTTTCAAACTTATTTTTCTCGAAAATGAAATTTATATAGTTCAATTTTCGTTACTTTTTGACGCAGCTTTTCAAATTAAGTATAATTCTTTACTTTATCTTACACGATGTTTTTATATTATCTTGTGAGGAAATTATTTACCGTTTAAAAAAAATTGAATGTATAAATATAAAATTATTAATGTGATAGTAACTTTTTTAACAGAATATATTAAATGTAGCAATTAATTCGGTGCCTTGATAATTTGAAGAATAACACGTCTATAATTACTTTATAAACAAAGATTAAATTTGTTAAAAAGGCGCCGAATTAATTGCTATACATAATATATATATATTTTTTTTATTTATTATGGTTATGAATGAAGATGGCGTTATGAATTCAAAATCTTATAGCCGCAAGTACTAAATCCTGCCAATGTTTCCTCTGAGCAAGATACTTAATGTATATCATTTATTTAATTCTTACCATCTTCTAACAAGGGTATTCCAAATCTTATTCCACTGGAAGTTATTACTATTTTCTCCGGCGGAACATATTTATATGATCCTATTCTGACTGTTCGACATAAAATAGCTGCGTGTAAATTTTGTATAGAACTGTTTATAAAATTTGGATTTTCACTTTTTAAACTTCCATCTATAAAAGCAATTATATTAACATTAATAAACATTATGGAATATATTATAAAGATATCTATTTTGATGACAAAATTAATCAATATTATTACCTTCAGTAGATTCTTCGTTGCTTGGTGAAAAATCAATATTTGTGCTAGAAACAGAGTTGTTTGTAATTACTGGTTCTTTATCAAGAATTGTCTCCATTTCTTCGCTTAAATTATTACTTGCGTTACTTGAAACTGCATTATTGAAAACACCATCTACTTTTCTAGTTTTCCCCTCTTCATCCTCATCTGATGATATGGTTAAACATTCTAAAAAAAAGAAACGATACAATTAATATAAAGTTACAGATAAAAATTACCGAGCAATAAAGTTTTTCGTATTTTATGTAATATATTTTGTTTAAAGTTATCAATAAAATTTATATTATATAAATTATTTGTATTATTTAATATTATTAAAGTATAATATACTCTAAATATATATACCTGGTTCTTTATTAATAATTTTTGTCCTTGATGTATATACTCTTCCTCTTCCTCTACCACGTTTATAAGCAGATCCATCGCGTTCTAATTTTTCCAACTTCGCTGAAGAGTTTCGTTCATTGTTTTTCTTATAAAATGTCTGCAAAAATATAACATTATAATATATCTTAGATACTTAAAGAAATATTTTTATTAAAACTAAAGAATATAAAAAAAAAAAATAAACATCTGGAATGTGAAGTAACAAAAAAATAATCACAGAAGAAATCTGCTACTAATATAACCTGAAACTTCGACGTACAGAAAATTTTTAAGTTTAAAATTATATTAATAAATTTAATATCTTAAAAATTATGCTGTATATATAATATTTAATAACTACACATTCTCTTTATTCGGTAATACTATATAAGCATGTATTAGTTTGTCCGGAAAATTCGTGCCGAATTATGTGTTTAATGTATTAAATTGAATATATTTTTTTCAAAATTGACATAAACTTTCCGGACAATTTAATGTATAATCGAATGGTTGCCAGAAAAGTTTATGTCGATGTTGAAAAAAATATATTTAATACATTAAAAATATAAATCGAACATAATGATTGATAAACCGACATGAACTTTCCAGGCAATCCAATACAATTTGAATCATATGAATTTGTTAGACATTCATCTGTCCCTCAATCACTATATTAAAAAACAATTTGTAATATTAAGCACAATGCACAATACTGGTCTTCAAGCATTCCAGTCATAATCCTTACATTGACAGACAGCATGTTCTCCTTTTTTTCTTGTATACCCATAGTCATAGGTATCGTCTTCACGTCCTCCGGCAATTTTTTCAAACATCGTTGACATCGGTTGAAGTCTAATGAGCTAATACCACAGTTTGGACACAGTGCAAGCTTCCCCTCGATGTATGTAGCCTCCTAATTCCATACAAAATGTAGCTTATAGCTTCTGCCATAATTTACTTAATAAAACAATTTTGTATATGTCAAATTGACATTATTAATTATTATTTTCATATACTATCATATCACATTAATAAACTAGAATGAGTTTTTTAAATTGGAACAATTCAATTTTCAAAAACAACACATTTTTAAAAAGAAAGTTTGAAACAAAAGTTAATAAAATACGGTTAAATAAGAAGAAATAATTTTGTTGTTTCTACTGCAACTTTCATTTACAAACTTTCTTTTGAAAAATGCGTTCTTTTCAAAATATTTAGGTGATTCAATTTAAAATACTCATATTGTATACACCTATTGCCCAAATAACTGTTTATCAAATTACAAAGTTATTTTTTACAGATGTAACACATTATTGATATTGCTACTACATATATACAGGATAGAATTTCTATATATAAATAAATTATCCTTAAAATTAAAGAACAAATCTTGGAATATATATAATACATTATATCTAACAGATATTGACAAATATTATATAATATTGATTTGCCACATATATTTCACAAATAAATGAATTTTTTGTATTTATAATAAAGACCTGAAAAATGATTATATCTTATATACATGACACAATAATTCACTATTACATTACATGTATATTAATACTTTGCGGTCCTCCAACGATATCATTTGCTAACAAAAACTTTATCAGAATACAAATGTTTGATAGTATGTACCTATTATATCAAAAACATTAAAAGAAGATAAATATATCTAAATAATACTCAAAATTAAATGATCAAAACCATCTCAAAGATTGCAGACCTTGCAAAGTATTAATATTATGAAATATAATGAAATTATTTACTATGTTTCATTCCCCTAAATGTTTATATATTTTCAAGATAACGAAGAAAAAGTTATATCTTCAAAATAAAATTTAAAAAAAGAATGTGACAAACAGAAAAGTATATACAAACATAACGTATATTTAAAATATAATATTTTTATTAATATACGTTTAAAACATACTGTCATAAATAATTATAATTAATTATTTCTATATATTAAGAACACACATATAGAATTAATTAATAAAGTTACTTAAGTCAACGGCTTAGCCACGTTGGATTACTAATTCCCCTTAAATCATTAATGTCAAGCAATGTAAGCACAATTAATAAAATGGATGAATAACTCTTTCAAAAAAAAAACAAAAATCGTGTGTCGTTGATTCCAAAAAGGCGATAAAAAGACGGGGCCTCTTTGGTAGCAATGAAATTAGGTGTGAGAAGATGTTTATAGAGAAGTGACTCGAACCATCAAAAGACAGAGTAAGAAGATAAGAAAGAATAAAGTAAATTAAACTAATCAATAATAATAAATCCGAATGCTTTTATATATAAAATAGTAATCTTTGCTTACCTCGTTTTGACATATGGGATTGCTATTTTCATCGGGTGAACTAAAAGACATTAATTTTTGTATAAACATTTATATTAATATACGATAAATTTCTATTAACCACTTCGATACGAGCGTCAAATATAATCGATACAGATCTGTAAAAGAGCGAAACGGATTTGTTGCCAATATATAGCACAATATATCGTGTGTACTATGAGTGCCGACTGTAGACAAGATTTTGAGGCCAGTAAGCAACGTACCGAAATGGTTATTATACGATAACTTTTAACCCCTTCGCTACTACGAGTGACTATAGTCGCTCTCCATAAAATGCCGCGTATTTTACATATGACGAGTATATGCAGTTATGGCAGATCAAATATCCACTCTGGGCGTGTATTTTTAGTGTTTTATTTCTTTCGAAAACACTCTCAATATCAGCAACAAAATGCTTTAAGAATTAGTCTCGGCTGCTGATGATCGGTCTCACGCAACGTGCAGTTTCATTGCTGCGCGTTACAGCGGCCTCTTCAGTAGGAGTACCAACGCGGGAAACGCGTAGCGAAAGAGTTAAAGTAGTTTATCTACTGTTTTGTGATAAACACAATATTCGAATTTCAAAATAATCTTACCTAATTGTACGAGATGTATTACGAGATCCCATAGTCGCACTATCCTGCGATGTGTTACTGTCGTGCTCATGAATTTCATTTAATATGGCACCATTACTTGGCGCCACTGTTTCCACGATATAATTTATGCCAAAGGTAGAATCAGAAACTAAGCATACAGTTGTTTCACCACCAAATGTAATGTTTGCCTTATAACATTAATATTTTATAAGAAATGATATATACAGAAATTAGAAATTAGTAATTAAATAATTATTTAGTAATAATGATACCTGCTCCAGAAGATCTTGCACACTACAATCATTATTTGATATATCAAACGTGATTAATCTCTGTTCACCATTTGGTAACATTACCAACATTTTCGCTGTGTTACCTTGTATTTGACGCTGTACTATGGTATTGGAAGGATTATTGATAACTTTTTGTAAATAAGCAATGCTTTCACTTGCACTACTTTCTGAATCTGTTTGAGATGGAGAAGATTGTTGTTTAACAATGCATTTTTCTTGCAAGATACAATCAGCATCAACATCTGAATTAGTTTGCACATTTTGTTGAGGCGAAAGAGGTGAAAGAGGTGAAGACTGTATTTGATGTAGATTTTTTTGTTCTACAGTCGCAACTGATGATTGTTTTTGTAATTGTTGAAATTGTGTTGAAATATTTTGTAATTGCTTTTGTTGCATTACGTTTGTTGATACTTGTTGAGTTTGTAAGGAATTAGCTGTAGCATTTTGTATAGTCTTTTGTGGCATATTGGATACTTGGTTTTTCCTCATATTTTGTTGTGATCGTTGATCATTTTGCAAATGCCGTAATTTTGCTTGTTTTATTCTTTGACTTAAATGTTCCATTTCTGGACGCTGTAGTCTTAATGGATTTTTCGACATCTGATTAGGAACTGGAGGTCGTGTTGGAGACACTTGAACAAAAGATGCACGAACTTGTCGCGTAAATGTTGTAGTTACATTCTGTCCAATTGCATTAACTGCTTTATTATGGAATGAAGGTGAAGTTACTTTAATGTTTGATACATAATAACGTTGTACTTGATCTGTTGCATTTAAACCATCAGAAGGAATGGATGGAGACACTGTTTGTATATTATTCGTAGGAAGTCGGTTTTTATTTTGATATAATTTGATTGACTTCTTTTCTGAAGTTTCAGGACTATAACCCTGATTTCAGTATTTCCATGTAAAGTTAAATAAAAAAAAAGACAATATTATTAAAAGTGCAAATTACAAATGTATATGGTTAATGTATGCAAACTACAATATCACTCACAGATATTGCTATATTATTTTGTGTTTGTCCCTTATTTAAAATAGCAGTTTGGCTCTTTTCAGAAAAAAGAGTATTTTGTTTCGAAACTGCATCTACGTTAATACTATTTTCTTGCATCTTCACCCATTGTATCTGTTGATTATCGTTACTACATTCCACCAATGGTTTAGTAACTACAAATTTAATTTACTATATTAATTTTTAATAAAAAAATTTTTTTAAATGGAGAACACTATAGTTCAACATTTATGTTATGTTTAAATTTATTTAAAGAAATATCTGTATATACTGGTTACCAAAATTTATATAAAAAAAAAAAACACACGAGCTTATTTCATGAAAATGTATTCTAATGGTTTTATTATACGTTAATTATTATATGAAATATAATAATCCCAATATTTACCTTTATTATCCACAACACCTACTATATTTTCTCCTGCCGTATGTATTTTAACTGTATTAGGCTTTAATATACTTGGAGGAGGAGGTGGTGATGATGGTGTTTCATTAGTCTTAATTATAAACACGTTTTGCCTAAAAAATAAATAAATAGTATTAAATGTTAACTTTCTTTGAGTCTATGATAAAAGATGAAATTAACCAATCTATATCATATATATCAGATTAGCATTTTCTTGTGTATCAATCTCAGTTTTTTGTAATAATATATATTTGCATTTGCAGTTAAAAATATAATCACTTGGAGCACTTAAAGTACTTGAAAGACTTGAAACTAACTTACAATAAATACGAATATGAGAAACATAAATATAAGAAGCTTTGTAAGGTACATTTTGTTTTTATTTTTTTTTTTCCTTTATATATATGAATTACAGTACATTATGTAGTATTATAATGACTTATAGATAATAAATAAGTTAAAAAAACATAAGATTGACACATTAAGAGAAGGAGAGAACTATTTTATGATTTTATAGATTCTAATTACACATACTATTTTCTAACATCTGCAGTTTCATAATATTGTATGTTTATTAAAATAATACATTTCATGTCTTCTAAATAGTACTGATCTTGATGTATAGTAATTATTACTTAAATAATGATTTAATGAAAAAAATACAAAAGACAATGTTTAAACGAAAATGATATTATTAATATATTCTTTGAGGCACACGAGTACAAATGCAATAAGGATTATACCAAAATTCGTAATAAATATTCTGTAACATATTTCTGCAACAGCACAACAATTCTCCTAAACACAAACGAGAAATAATTTAAATTAATATTAAATAATCCCCAAGGAGTTAAATATTAAAAATATCTATAATAATTAACGATACATTTATTTTTCTTCCATTAAATCAATAATATATAAATAAATTTAGTTAAATTTTTATATTTAGATTTATATCCATCTTATAAAGCATTCAGATCAATCAAAAAAAGATAATCATTTTACTACATGAATACTTGAAATGCATGCTCATAAGTTACCCTTGATCCAATTGCGTTGCTGAAATTTGACTCCCTAAGTTAATAGTTTGCTGGCAAAATATTGCTTGTTCACTGTTTTGTTGGGCAGGAGTATAAGCCAAAAATTGTTGTGAACCATTACCACCATTATTTATATTCTCAACTAACTGAACATGTTGCCCTTCTACAGAGCAAATTCTCTGTACTTCTTCAAGAGTTAATGTACCACTGGCATTGGTCACAAAATTATAATATTGTGCCATATTACACAAGATTTTACTGCTCGCAACACAATCTTTTCTCAATCAATGTAGATCAGTATTTGACTGCTGCTACTGTGCCAGAATATACCAGTCCATTAATATCATTTCTGTAGAATGTAGTTTCTAGAATGTGCACAATACGACCTATTAAACATAATTTACAATTACTCTAACAAATTTTTCGTATAATATATTTATCCTACGTGAAATATTAATATGTATACGTATAAAGATATATTTCAATAAAGATATTTTATGTCTTTAAAAAATAAAATTGGAATAAGAGAAAGAGAAAGAGAAAAAGACAGACAAAGAAAAGAAAGTTAAATTGAAAAATAATATAAAGACTAGTTAAGTATTGAATAATAGATTGCAATAAGAAAAGTAAAAAATAATAAAAAAAACTAAATACATTTGTTCACGCATATATAAGTAAATTCGATAGTCAAAATTGAAGATTATTTAAATTTGAATTTTTTACGTAGTGATTACATAATAGGCATAACTTAGCACAGAAGCATATACATAAGAGTTTTTGTAATATCAAGCAGCAAAAGATTATGTATGAATTTATTGTTTTTACAAATTGCTATTATTCCTTGATGATTATTATTTGAAATATTTTTTTTAAACTATGAGTAGGACATAATAATTTGATTAATACAGTTGTATAGTATACCTAATATATCAATATTTTGATCGTACTGAATACTGTTGCTATAAAATAAATAATAAGTAATAAATACTAATATATTAATAAAAGCATATTTTAATTGGCATATCAAATGATGTTAAGTAATAATCAAATTTAATTCATTTATATATTGAATGTTTGTACAACATGTGCATCAAAGATTTAAATACCTAAAAAATTTATCATAAATAAATTTTGTACTGTGTGAGTTAGAAAATAGTTATGTAGTGATTCTTTCTACACTATGGGATAAGTATTTGTTGCAATGTACCGTATTAGAAAACAAGAATAGTTCATAAATGTAATTAATCTCTATTATGTTCTTATAATTAAATATGTAAATGATATTACATGATTATTAAATGAAATAATATATCAAAAATTAGACCGATTTTTTTAGTTCATATTAAGTATTAAACTTACATTATATACTTTAATACTTTAAAAATAATGTTTCTTGTTAATAAAAAAAACTGCAGATATTTTTATGTCATGATCATATACATCGGATAACATCTTTCTTTCGTTTTCATATTTGAATGATCTGTAATCATACCACGCGCGCGAACGCACACACACAAATAGAAAAATAATCTAAATAATTAAACTGTCTTAACAAATGACAAAAAAATATAATTTTCTAATAGTTTGCATACAATACAGAGATACAAATTACAATTAAAAATTTTTAAAAACAAAAACGTGTATAAGCTCTCGCCTAAAGATCCATGTGGGTCCGTAATTTAATTAATGAAAATATCGAATGTTGGAGAAAAATAATAACTTTCACAATTACTTTAATTTATCTAAGTTTATATTTACTATTAATTTATCTTAATTTATATTTATTAATATTGTTTTTAATAATTAATGAAATTAGTAGAACGTGTAAATCTTATCTGATAAAAAGTAACCGTCGTATGAAATATATCATTCGAATCATAACCTAAAAGTCAAAGGAAAAGAATCGATCTTGAGAAACTCGTATGAATATCCATGCGTATAATATTAAACGAAATTATATCCTGTATAATTTTAAGAATAAGGCTAACAATATAATTATACAGTATACAAATAATAATTAATGAATTTTAAACTAATGTGTATATGATCATGATATCTGAAGAAAAAAGATCAATCTATTCTTTTCATAACCTTAATGTAAAAATGTAACGTTATAAACAATTCAATTAATAGAAAATAACGATAAAAAAGATTCTAGACATTATATTAATTGTTTCATCGGCGTTATCGATATTAACTAAGAACAAGAAGTATGGATTAGAGAATTCGGTGCATGAACGGTTTTCATCAGTGCGTTCACGAATTGAAATATTTATTAATAAACGTTTTAAAATAATACTCACAAATACCCGTATACGACGAATAATCGCACTAGTTTAATTAATCTAATAATTACGAATATATTTAATGCGTTTTAAAGTTTTCTCGTTATATACCACGTAAGTAAATAACAACTACATTTCGCCATTTTACGAGCCCGTTTGTCTGAACGAATTGCAAAGTAACATACAGGCCACAAAAGATTACGCCACTGCGTCACGAACTGGTTGTTTCCGGCTTGATATTCTTGAAGTTGGCTACAGCGGGAAATTCGGGAAAATTCAAATTTCATATAACCTCTGTTTAAATACGTACATACATAACCGTAATTTTGACTATCCGCTTATTATGATTGGTAATTAAATATATCACTAAGTTTATTTCTAACAATTAAAATAAATATATATCTTTTATAAACAAAATATGTGGTTATCCTATATAGAAATAATTAAGGGATTATTATTACGATAAAACCAAAAAATTGATTAAATTTTATAAAAACAAGAGAAATGAACGATTAATACAATTCTAAAAGTATTAAGTAAGTTTCAGAAAAAATATTAATATAACATATGCTAATTTCAATATGTTTTTAATTAGTATTTAAATATCAATAACACATTCGTATATATTTTGAACGTTTGGTAACACAATCTTCCGTACACTATAAAGTTATACGAGTGATATAATGACCAATTAAAATATCAAAAGATTTAAATGGATTAGAATATATGAAAAAAAATGAATGGTGTTTTATAAGACGTGGTTACTTCAAGTCAACTTGAGTATAAATCCTTTAAAAAAGATTATTAAAATATGAATTCACAAAGGAATCGTGACTTTGAATTAGCATTAAATTTACACGATGAACTTAATATTGTTGGTGTAACAGAAAATGCAATTATTCCAAATGACGTAAGTTTTTTTGCTTTGTTGTATCAACTCTTTCTCTTTCTTTTTCTTTATTTTCATTAAATAATAAATGTGTTAATATTATTTATTATTGTTATTAATTACAGCAAAAGAAAAAACCTTACAAACCAAAAACATTAGTGGATCAAACATTAGAAATAATAGATCCAACTCCTAATATTTATACATTATTTATGCAATTTAATACACGTTTCTTCTGGAATGTTCTATTACCTGTTGAGGTCAAATGGAGTAATAGAATGACAAGGTATCAATGTTATTTGTTATTCTTATAAATATAGTCAACAGTCTCGCTCCATTGAAAAAACTAGTTCCTATACGATCACTAAAGTAAGGCAAAGATGGGTACAGTTATTACTTAAATAGATGACCACTTTAGAACACCGTATGTTATTGAATCAAGAAAGATAGCAAGATAGCCACTATAGATACGTGAACTATCTTGAAAAGATACCGTAAATAAGTTCGTAAAACCCGTAAAAAAATGAAAGTAATAACGATAATATATATTTTTGTAAATATAATTAAAGTATATATGTATATAAATATTATTTATTACAGCTGTGCAGGAATATGTTCTTATCATTCAAGAAATAAACAATGTATCATTTCTCTCAGTGTTCCACTGCTAAAACTCAGACCACGTAAAGACCTTGTTGAGACATTATTGGTAATGTTCATAGTTTTTTTTTTTTTCATTTTTTATGAATCATATGAAATAATAAAAAGTATTTTTATCATTTCAGCATGAAATGATTCATGGTTATTTGTTCCTGACAAACAATAATCGTGATAGAGATGGGCACGGACCAGAGTTTTGTAAACATATGCATCGAATTAATAAAGAAGCTGGAACGAACATAACAGTATGTAAATATTAACGAATAAATAATTGCATAAATTGAAATAATAAGAAGATATTATGTGTCTTTAGATATATCATACTTTTCACGACGAAGTTAAATTGTATCAACAACATTGGTGGAGATGCGATGGACCTTGCCATAAAAAGGCTCCATATTTTGGAACTGTACGTAGAGCGATGAATCGTGCACCAGGTCCATCAGATTTTTGGTGGAAAGAGCATCAACAAAGTTGTGGTGGGAAGTTTATAAAAATCAAAGAACCGGAAAATTTTAAATCTAAGAATACAAAGAATAAGCAAAAGTTGAAAGCTATAACAGAAAATACTCAGAAAGAAAATAGTATAACTGATTGGTTAACAAACAATGATAATCCATCTAAACAACATGAATCTAACAATATATCTACATCACAAATTACACCTATATCAAAAATATTTAAAACAGGAGATAATAAAAATAAAAATATACCTAAAAGCGTTGATAGTCCTCTTAATGCAAAAATAAATAATAAATTGTTAGATGACACTCCAAAGAAACTTGGTAATAATATGAATAATATTCATGGCTGGGGTGTAGGAGGACCGATAAATTCGCCTACTTCTAAAGTAGTTAAGAAAAATCGTGTACCTAAATCTTCTGATTCAAAGCAACTAGGAGGGGCACTAAAGAAACTTGGTAATAATACAAATAATATTCATGGATGGGGTGTAGGAGGGCCGAACAGTTCGTCTGTTCCTAAAGTAGTTAATAAAAATCATATGCCTAAATTTTCTTGTTCGGGACAAGTAGGAGGCTCTAATACTGGCAAAAGTAATTTATTAAATAAATTTTTTATAAAAAATAATAATCAGCAGCAAACATTATCATCAAAAAATACTTCATCGTATGATAAATTTAGTAGTACAAATAATACAGTTTTAAAATCTGTTCAAGAAAACACAAGTGCAAATCAAAATAATACTTTAAATCAAAAGGCTAGTGACTCTGTTAATTGCCCTGTATGTAATGTTGCTGTTTCTGTTAATATTATTAATGACCATATAGACTTGTGTTTGGAAAATGAAGATGAACAAAAATTATACAATATAAAAGATACTCCACTGCATTCTAATGTTAATAAACAAATGGATACTTCCTCAATTAAAGATACTATATTTACTACTCCTAAACGAAATAACGTAATGCATAAATCATCAAAGAAACGACAAAAAGTTGAAAATTCTCATGAATCTGAATCCACAGATTGTCCAATATGTCATAAGAAATTTAAGACTACAGATATTTATAATCATTTTGACGTATGTTTTCCAGAGCAATGTTCGTCAAATTCATCGGATAATATAATAGTTATTGATAGTTCTTCAGATTGTGAATCATCTAATAGTATATTCATTGATGATAGTCCTAATATAAAACTAAACATAAAACCTAATATCATGAATGAAAATCACAAATGTTTAATTTGCAACACAATCATTCCATCTACCATGTCATTAAATGATCATTTAGAAGAATGCATCGGTACAATGTTTAATGATGAATCTATATCATTCTCTGATAATGATAATGACGATAGCAATTCTGAAGATGCTCGTGCAACAGATCGAAATTATCCTTGTCCTGTCTGCATGGAATTATTTACAGAAAATATTATGAACAAGCATTTGGATACATGCCTTAAAAAATACTAGTTATGATGTAATAGATATATATATCGGTGAATTATCAGTGAAAATATGAAAAATGTTATACAAGTAGCCCTCCTACAACACGGCATCCTATAACACGATTTCCTTTCAAAAAACCTTTGTACAGCACTGTACTTCTACAGCCGCGGCGAGGCCGTGCCGTCTTAAAGATACAGTTTTGCAGAAAATATTTATTTTCATCTCCATGGTCTGAAAACAAAAGTCTCATACAACACAGCATTTTCTAGGAACCTATCTACCGTGTTATAGGAGGGTTACCTATACTGGCTAATGATGCTGTAATATTTGCAAAAATTGAATAATATTTATAAATAATATTTTTTTTTAACGTAAAGCTAAATGTTTATTTTTATTTATTTATTTTTTATTGTATAGAAATATATTACATAGAATATTACATTTATTTAAATTTAATCTTAAAAATATACTTAATATTGAATAATATAAGATGATTGCTGTCCTGCTATGTACTTTAATATTAAACATACATCATAATATTTACATTAGAATACTAATTGTAAGAGAAATTTATAACATTCTTGAATTTATATAATATCAAATATTATCTTCTATATAAATAAAATAAAATAATATATTACACTTTTTATAATTCTTCATATATGTGACTTATAATAAGGTTATTAACTGTACACATACCACAACTGAATTCAGTTAAATAAGTTGGGAAAAAAAGGACAACTTGTTGTTTTGTCCAATGCATATATAAAAGAATATTAGGAAATAATATATCAACAGATCGATCGTGCAATTTTATCCTATAACATTAATAATTTTTTATTATTATTATTTTACTGTTAAAATTTATAGATATGTATGAAATCAGTTACATTATTATAAAATTATTAAAATTATTACATTATTTAAAAAAAGTTACATACCATTTAGGTCCAAAATTTTGATATGTATACTTTTCTAACGGTACGTATGATGTAGCATTATATATATGTCCCCCATTTAAATGTTGAACTATCTTTATTGTACCTGTCTCATCGGTAATAAGTACATTTATTAAATTATTGTTTGTTCTTAAGGCTCTAAGAGCAAATCTTGGATTATCGTCGTAACATTGACCAAGTAATAAAATATTTTTGTTAGAGTTAAATACAATTGTGGTATTGTAAATCGATCGTACAATATTTGGTTCTATAATACATGTGCCTATTGATAATAAAAAGATATTTAGAGTTTTATTTTATACTGTCTGAAAAGAAAGATTATATATCATAGTTAATAAATAAATATATTCAAACAACTTACTAAAAAACGAATGAAAAAAAACACTGTCTATATATTTATGGATTCGTGTTCGTATTAAAAAATTGTCTATGAAATTAGAATCATATTGTATATTCACTTTATCTGAATTTAATTCCAGTACACTACTGTCAGATTCTTTAGGAAAGACTGTACTTAAAAAAAATTGTCCAGAATTATTGGTATAATGACTATTTCCACCAAGTAGATCGTATGCAACTCTTAACTTTGAAACGATTTTTGACAAAGGCTCTGGTAACTGTTAATGATGTCGTTAAATATAATAAAGAGAAAAATATAATTAATAACATATACATTACGAATAATTTGAACAAATATATTTATATATCCACTTACATTTTCATATTTAAGAAACATTTGATACTTCCTTAAAATTGATAATTCTTTCGAAGTTTCATAACAAGTATCAGTGTATGGTACAAAATTTCTTTTTTCCAAATCTTTACGGCACTGATCATACGGCCATTTTTCTTTTTGACTTTCTTCAATTTGTCCTTTACTAACTTCACCAATTACATTGAATAATATTGACGTACCACTACATTTACCTTTAGCACTATTAGATGGTCCCCAAACAAGAACTAATTGTAGTTTAGAAGGAGAAGCAGGATTAACATTTAAAAAGTCCCATTCCCAGTCCATTTCCCTAGCAGCTTCAATACAAAACTGAAGAAGATATATAAAAAATAAATTTATGCGTTAAAACTATTCATGTAATACATGTATATATTTTCAAATTACCTTTACTATTTTTCCATCAGGTGTAATTTGAGTTGCTTTGATTTTAAGACTGTCTGAAATCCAGCTGGTCATATCATAAATAGCAGCTAAATTCCATTGATACAAAATACGTTGAAAATGAAGTTCACGATTAGTCAAAGATAACATGTGATGTTTTTTATTTTTCACATATTCAAGTTTTACCTAACATAATATTAAATTATATTATTAATATAATTAAATAAATTACTATTCATGAAAAATATAATTTGCTACCAACTTGAGTTTGCATAAATGTATCAGATGGTCCTATATAAAAAGTTAATCCGCAACTACCTTTTGGTGGTACATATGTAAAATAATCTAAAAAATGCACCGCCGCCAAAACTACTTCCATACCTGGCCAAATTCTTAAATAATGCGAAACAAATATAAAACGCTTATATAAGTAATATAATATAAACAATAAAAATTTGAATATAAATAAAATAAAACTTACTGGTAATTAGCTTGGTGGGACGATAATATATCAGTTATTACTCTTTCTCGTGATATTGCATTTTCACAATCAAAAAGTTTTGTAAATATTTTTCCTCCCAATGCAGGAAACTCGAGTTCCAATAAATTTATTGGCTAGATAAAAATATATTTTCATTTAATTTAATTATTTTTTATTTCAATATTAAATGTTATAGTACTTTGAATACGAATTTACCTCTAATTTATTTATTGGTAATTTTTTCCTGACTGTATACGACATTGAACAATTAGGACAAATAGGTTTCAACTTATTGTGAGCATTAGATCCTTTTATGTTAGTAACTGTTCTTACATGAGCAGTAATTCCCATTTTAAAATCTTCTGCAAATACAGATACAATTATTGTATATCTTCAATGTTTAAAAATTAAAATATAAACATACCTCCTGATGTATAATATGTGATAAATGGTCTCTCATTTAATCCAATTGTAACATTAATAGGAAGATATCCATGGATAGATTGTGCTCTCTCTGCTGCATGCCACAAATCAACCAGCGGATTATAGTTTGAAATTGTTTCACTTCCATGAATTGATGTTCTAAGAATTTACATTAAAATGAGAATAATTTTTGTAAAGTTTTAATACCACCAAGCTAGTATATACCTTAATATAACATGATTATTACGTCCAATATCTGAATGGATAAAATTTCCTCTCATTGAAAATAATGACGTTGCTGTCATAGCAAGTCTTACACTTGTACCCATATCAGATACTTGTATTGATTCCATAGTTATTGGAATATTGATTCGTTGTTGATTAATATGAAATTCTGTATTTTGATAAATTTGATATATATTATCTGGCAACGAAGCTAAATCTAGAAAACAATATTCCTTCAATATTAGACTTGTTTTTCTTATTAATTATAAATAGAAATTCTTCAAAGTTATTATTAAATATAAATTTAACTATTAATTAAACATAATATACTAACATTTAACTATTTTTGCAATATTCATTTGATTTAAATGTAAACATAAAACAGTCTTCTGTTGAACTCGTGCAATTATTTCTAAATGTATTGGTGCAGTTTCTTTCTGATCTAATTTATAACGACCCAGTACATCTTTAACTAGTGTTGGATTTTCAAGATAAGTTGATAAGGAATGCAGAAGACCTTCAGCTTTTATGTACAACTATAAATAATATGTATATCATAGAGTATAATCAATAATTAATATATATGATATTGATCTATATTAAAAATATAACTAAATGTTATACTCACAGATACATGATTTAAAGTAGTACCACTTCCATAATTACTCAAAGTAACATGCATTGCTTCCGGTATATTTGTAGTTGGATTTGCTATAACAATGCCATGAATCATGGCTCCAAACTTTCTATATGAATCTTTGTAGTCAAACAAATAATTACCGGTAAGTAACAGTTCATCATTAGATGGTTTACGAAGTACACGTGTAAATTGAGCTGCTATACTTCCCCTTAAAAAAGAAAATAATTACAACTTATTTATATTATATTATATATATATACATTAAATATAACAATAATTTTTATATACATGTGAAGATAACAAGGATATGTTGTCTGTTCCATAGATTTTAGAGTTGTATAAAAATAATTATATAAATGCTTATTTGGCTCGGTTTTCATATACCAATACAACGATATTAATCTGCTTGGTGTTGGATTAGAAACAATTAATAATGTCAATGCAGCTACTCTCATTTCTAAATGCTCTGTTTTATTTACCAACATCGGCCAGTATACAGGATATATCTATATATAAAAAGATATATAATAAAACTTTCTTTATAATTAATATTTTAATAATAAAATTATATATATGTAATTTTCTTACAATCTCTGGTCTGAAAGGTGCAGATGGAAGAGATGCCCAAGCTGCAAGTACACGGAAATGGCGTGATTCGGCATTATTCCCACTTGCGATAGGTTCCAAAAATTCAACTACTCTTCCTAATTGTATATTTGCCAAACCTTCCAACCATATCATCTTTTTTTCATACTCAGTACATTCTAGAAAATATTTCATTATTAATATGACATTATATATTCTTTAGATTTAAATTAAAAAAACTTATATTGGCATACCTGTGAATTTATCAAGATAGAGACGTACATAATCTTCAAGCATTTCAGTTGGGCAGAACACAAAACATGTTTTATAAATCAATGTGCCATATGAAAGAATTGCCGTATTCTGAATTTCTGTAGAAATTTTTTTTGATAAACTTAGAAGTGGTTGTAAACTGACTAATAATTTTATGTCTGGTTTCCGAATATGAAATGGTAATTGAGTTAAAAGCTGTATCGCTGTTATATCTGATACTTTACTGTTTTGAATTAAATCGAATATAAACAAAGCAGACTCTTTACTTCCAATTTGTGGAAGTGTTTCCAAGAACATATTTCTACAATTATTGAAATAATTAAAGTTATTTCATTCTGTATACAAATCAAATATAAAATAATAAATACATTATTTTTATACCGTATTGTTTCTTCTTTGTAACTAGTTCCTGAAGTATTATTGTATGCAATTTCTAAGTCTGTACGATCTAACATTCCAAGATAATAGAGAAGAATAGAAATAGTTGTATTATGTAGATTATCTGTTTCTGTGTCCAAACCAGGAGTTTCAAGCCTTTGGCTTAATCTATCCAATAAATTTTCTATCTGTAAAAGTGTAATATTTTTTTTATTGTAGAAATTGAGAAATAGATAACAAAAATTTAAAATTAGATTAAAATAAAATAAAACTTACAACTTTAAAAATAGCATCTTTATCAAATATTCCTCTACCTTGCGTCAAATCTTCTTCTGGAAGTTCATGTTGCAAAGTTACGGTATGTGGATTGTACAATGAAATTGGATTCACTATGTCTTGTTCCGTAATTAATTGAAGATTTTGCCTATATACTCCATATAAATATTATTCTATTACTATTAAAAAATAAATTTTAAAAACAAAGAAAAAACGTACTTTACAAAGGAAAAATGTGCTTCGCCGAAACTTTGAAATGGTTGTACATATATTCCTCCTGTTGCATTGATATATACAATATCTTGTACAGTGTTGTTATATCTTACATAATACAGTCTTTCGCTAGACTTTAAAATAGGGTCCTAAAAGAAATATAAACATAAATAAAATTATTAACAAATATAAAAATAAATATATGCTAAAACCTACTTGTTCAGAATGAGAACATTGCATTCTTGGAACATTGGTCCAGAATTGAAAGGGATGACTGATACAAGTCCGTGGATCTAAAGATTTTCTAATTATTTTTTCATCATTATTCTCGGAACTTATAACATATTCTATATTACATTGACCATAATGATTTATCTACAAACATATGAAAAATTACATTATTATATCCAACAATTATTTTCCTATTTGAATATTATATATATATATATNTATATATATATATATATATATATATATATATATATATATATATATATGATTATTTATAAATGATATATTATGATATTATAACAACTTGCTTCAGTAGAATGGAATGCTGCTTGCTTTTCTATATTAGAAAGATCCAGTTGTAATATGCCTACTATACTGCGTTTTATATTTGTAACCCAAACAGGTTCATTTTGTATAGTAAAATTTTCTACAAGTCCCATTTTATAAGTAACTTCAAAAGGCATCAAAAGGTCTGCAGCGCTTTCATTAATATCTATATCTTCTCCTTTTTCTCCTATTTTGCCATTCCAGATATTCATTTTCAATGATTGCAACTATTTATAAAATTCATATATATCGATATCATATTTTTTGTTGGAATAAAATATAATATTTAAAGTCTGGAGACAAAATACCTGCATTACTGCAGCATTTTCTTTTGCTTGTATTACAAGAATCCCATTTAAACCCCATGAAGATGCAGCACCTGATGGTAATAGGACACCTGAACTAGAGGTAGCATTATACAAATATCTATATTCCTTTTCTGGAGTAAATAAACCCTGAATTGGTTGTATGCTGCATAGTAATATAAAAACAAAAATCCTTCCTAGCTTTTGCGTAAGGAAATATTTAGCCAAATTATTATCTACAATACAAAAATTATACACACTATACATATACACGCATAGAAAGGAGAGCGAGAATGAAAAAAAGAGGATACAAATTTGTACAATATGATATTTATATTTCACGATACTGATATTCACTTTAAAAAAATTCTAATCTCATAAATGTAAAGTGAGAAAGAAAAATAAGTTATACCTGTAAATCTCATGGTGTATGATCGTAACTCAACTAAAATAAACTAAGTTCAGAGAAGTCACGAGATGACCCTTACAACTCTTATCTTCATGACCCACAAATACTTGTATTCATCATTCTTATGTATATGAGAATTATCCCCTCAGTAAATTATCTGTATTGGTATAGACTATGCATATCATATTATCTTGCTTTTTTACGTAATGTCTATAAAATAGGAATAAATAAATACAAGATAAAGATTCTAAGAATTGATGCTAACATTTCAAACTTTTAAATGCAAGACATAATATTATTTCTATATCATTGAACAAATTACATTTAACATATTTGTTACAGTAGCATGCAACATAAAATAAGCTTTTTGTTAAATACTCTTACGATATCTCCATTGTCCGTATTCATTATTATCATTGAATAAAACAAGGCTGCTAATGAGAGTAAATAACTTTATGTTCATGATGCCTTCAATAGGACAAAAGAAATTTTTAGTACAATTAAGGCACCTTATCTATCGATAAATAATCATTTAAAAAGATATAATAATTAAATGATTATCAATGATTACAGTTAGCAGGTATCAACGAAAATACAATATTATTTCATATAAAATAGTATAACATGTATTATTACGATGTACTATGGTGATTACAATGATTAATTAACGCAAATGTAAAATAATATTTAAAGTATATGAATTATTATAATTATTTTAAGTTTAAAAAAAAACGTATATATATATATATATATATATATATGTTGTTTTGTCATTAATATATTATACAGAAAAATTGTATAATATTAATATACTTTTTTTTAAATTTAAAATTGGTACATTAATAATACCAAAAAGAATTAATATTCATTTCACGTATAATAATTTAAGATTTTTTTGTAATTTTTTAAAATATGAAAATAGATAAAGAAACACGAAGACAACTAATTGTACACACTATTTAATGATTTCTAATAAAGAACGTTATTTTTCTCTTTAAAGAAATAGTGAATATTTACAATATTATTTGTTAATGTGCACCGGATTATATACAACTATAGCAAGTGTATTATTTTTTTTGTTTTTTTTGTCTAAACACATGTTAAATAATGTTTACATTATTACTGTATAAAATAATATGTATTATACATCTAATTGTAATTGTACTAAAATGTATACTATATAATATCCTTTTATCTGTAAGTGTATAAAACTATGGATGGGTAACAATTAGTAATTATAAAATGTAAATAAATGATACTAAGAACATTCTAATCCAATATATTACAAAGGTTTAATTATCTTCAGGATGGATTTAGAGTATTCCCAGGCTTCGCTAAAATATTTAATACAATTATAATTTAGTAATATTATATTATTTAAATTTATTACATATATGTTGTGATATAAATAAAATTTTATTTAACTTACTTATGTGCAGGATTCGCTTGATCTAATTGCTCGCTCAATTGTTGAATAAGAGTGGCAAACATTTTAAGATGCTCTATTGTTTCACCTTGCAACCAAGCTCGTGGTAAAGTACTCATAATCTGAATAAAAACATAATTTATAAGCTCATAATGTGTTACTAAAAATTACGAATCAATTTATTTTTAATATGCTAAAATAATTACCATATTCGCTTTAAAAAGTGCATCTGGTGCAGATGAGACTCGTAAGCCAGCTAATAGATAACGATTTAATAACGAGCCCAATGCTAAATTTTTTAATTGAGCGTCTCCAAGAAGACCTTGCCAACTTAACAAATTTCTTAATAATTTAACCGCCATAGCAAATTGTCGTTGGAAAAATTGATGCCTGTTATCCAAAATTCTAAAAATAATATGATACAAAAATAAATATTACATTTGTACGATCCATAAAACTATGACTAAACACATTAAGCGCCGGTCCCGCGTTAGCGAGGGTTTCTGAGCCTACGTTTGAGCTTCGGTCCCGAAATGTTGCGGAATATTTTTGTTTCTATGACTGACTTACATGTTGATTTACACTTTTGAACTCAAAAAATAAAACGTATTCAATGGTTTGGAAACATTTAAATATTTTCTTTAGCTATTCGTTGTTCAGAAACACTCAAATAAGGCCAGCATTAAGGCTTTCGTGGCTGAAACGTTGCCGGCGCTCAAGCTCTAAATGTCTTATATTTTGCCAGCGCTTAATGTGTTAAAGATTTATTTAGATAAATTAAAACCTCTTACTGTTTTGGAAAAATTGGTATAAAAACGTCATTTTCAACAGCTGATTTGACTTTTTCCAATATAGCATTAAATAATGATTCTAATGGTTTGCTTGTATCATTCAAATTTGGATAATCTCTAATAAGTCGATTCACTGTACCAACAAGACGTAATGTTTGGGAAGTAGACATTGGATCCCAAATTTTGTCCACAATAGCTAAAAACAATCAAATTAAAAAAATATTTTATAGTTTTTAATAAGTATTAATGTTGGCAAATGAAATTTATAATTTAGTTACCTGTTAATTTAGGTATTACAACTTTCTCAACAGTGAGCGGTACTAATCTTACGTCAGGATCTCGCTTCAATGAATCTTCTGTTTCTTTTTTATCTAATGCATATAGCAATAATGTATTATACCACTTCGTCCTTTCTATATCAGCACTTTCCTAATAATAAAATATAAAATATCAATTTAAATCTTACTGTTAAAGAATTTCTTTTGAGGCATATATTTAATTAAATACAAAAATAAATTACCATGATAGGATTCCAGGTTATTAATTGTAATCTTATAAGAGGTGATAAAATTTTAGGTATACATAAAGATACGTAAGCTTCCATATAAGCATCTATATCAGTTTCTCTCCATAATTCTAATTTTGTAAGAATGCCTCTCAATGTACAATAATCATCCATTACATCGGCAAATATTTCTTTACCTTCTTTATCAATTTCCTCTAAAAAGAATAAAATAAAAAAATATATGTATTTAATATATATATATTCCAAAATTAATTCAATTAAACAAATCAATAATGAAACACAAGTAATAATACAATGTATATTGTTTTATCTTATGACATTATTATTAAAATGTTACAAATAGAATGTAAACATTTAAAATAATATACAACCTTTAGCTTGCTTAAATGCAAGATTTTGTTGTTCAGTGACTTCATCGTCGCTGGACATGCCATCTATATGCTTCGGTAATGTTGGAGCTAATTCTCTAGCTCTTCTACGACGTGCTCGTCTACCTTCTCTTTCTGTAACTCGTCGAATACGTGCTTCAACTTCTGGACCTCTCCTTATTGCTTGACCTCCTATAAAATAACCATGTTATAATATCCACACATAAATGTAATTGTTTCAATTATATACAAAAATAATTGCAATAAATTTTTTCATAAAATAAAATTATTAGTAAGTTTATATATATATATAAACAAAGGTGTTAATGAATTAATTTAATAAAGAAGTGTAACATTTAATAATTACTGAAATAACTGACTTGCTGCAGTTGTTATTTCTTCAGCTTGATCTCTCGTATCTTGTCTTCTTCTTTCCATTAGTTCTATTGAACGTTCCCCGTATAGATCCAGCCAGCGTTGTTCCAATCCAATAACCAAAGGCAGCTAACAAAAAATAATATATTAGAATTCACACATTGCAACAATTTAATGGTACACGAAATATGCTCCAGAAAAAATATATACTTTTTGTTATAGTAATATATATTTTATGAAAGTATTTGTTTTTTGTATGTAATATTTATAGCGATATTTAAAAAATTTTACTAGTACACAAAAAGGTATTATTTTGTCATAATGCTCTCGTATATTGTTTTTTTTTATGATGTGAGCATACAAATTTTAAATAGAAACTACTTACCACTCTTGCAATATATATATTCATTTATATAAATATTCAAAAATTATACTAATAGCTATATTATACATTTCTAAAAGAAATACAGAGAAGATTTTGACCCCCGGCAATAGAAACGATGTAAATGAGAACAAAATAAATTTTTTTACTTAGTAAAATAATTACTAACGTGATTGCTACCTTCTTTCTTCTATAAATGTATTTTATAATATCTACCATATTACTACATTCATTTTAAGTCAAAAAAAAAGAAATATATATTCAGTAATAAATGAATAAGCATAAACAATCTAATATGAAAATGCAACTTTATGCTTTAATATATCTTGAATTTCTTTCTAGCTATAAGAGATTTAATACAAATATCATTTACTTATATTTTAGGGGAGAAGAATAAAAAGAAAAAAAAAAGAAACTAATTCCTTTCAAATATTCCATTGTAATAAATAATAATACAAAGTCAACTCTCTCTCTCTCTCTCTTTTTCTCTGAATTATCTGAACAGTCGATATAGTTCTGCATGGAAAACCCCCGTGCACGTAAAAAAACGTGAGAGCGTATAAACCCACCTTCTCATCAAGACACTCTACCAAGTCAGTGACATACCCACGCAACTCTTGGTAATATCTGAAGCGTTGTGCAAGCTGCGGCGCACGAGCTTCGCCTTCATCCAATTCTTTCACAGTCTGCACTAATTCCTGTTCAAGTTGATGTTGATCTAATTGATGACGAGAATGTACTTCTTTTAAACTATCCAACCTATAAATTTTTATTCGTTCATATTATATAATAATATGTGTTATTGTTACATTGAGTAAAAATACATTAGAAATATATGATATATGCATGTGTGTATGCTTATTGATTGTTTATATAAAGTATTAAAAAAAGAAATAGAACCTTGCACGCATTTTATTAATAACTTCTTGGGGTGTAATGGGCACAACTTTTGTTGGATCCGGTGGTTGAATAGTTGGTGGAGGTGGTGGTGCTGGCATCATAACCATTTCTAATGGTACTCCAGGTGCAACCATTTGATTAACATTTAATCCTAACGTAAATTGTTGTTGTATCATAGAATCTTGATGAACTGCTGCAATCTATATTATACAATTAATTTCTATTTATCTCCTTTCATTACAATATTATAGGACTAAGCTTATGTTAGTTATCTTTACATAAAGATATCGAATACAATAAATTACCTGAGCCCCTGTAACACCTTTCCGAATTTGTTGAGCTTCCCATTCTTCTTCTTCATTTTCATTTTCACTTTCTTCGTCTGATACTAAAACACAAAAGTTTATATTACAATTTTTCAAATGTTTTTTTAACCTTCGCATTAAGTAATCTTCATATTAAATAACTAACGTTTGCTTGAAACCTGTGATGCAAGAAAAGCTTCTCTTCTCTTCTCTTTATCTCGTGCTTCTGTATTGACGGTCATATCAATACGATCTTGAGAATCGTCGTCACTTCTATCATGATCTTCTTCTCTAATTAATCGTGACTTTCCCTTTTCATCACTGCGCAAACAAAACATATATATATATATATATGTTTTAGTATTAGTTCAATAATTAATGATTACCTTTGTTCATCTAAAGGAATATAATCAGTACCCAATTCTCTAGCTTTTTGTCTACGTTTTCTAGCTGCGTGTATCATAGCAGCATCAGGTATACAGCCACCTGGAAAATATGAATGTTATAATTGAAAAAAAAATGATTGAATTTTATTTATTATATAGACATATAACTCACTCTCAAGTAGTATCTTCATCGTATCAGCTTTATTTGTAGATTTTCGAAATTTATGAGAACCTGATTCATCTTCTTCATCAGATGTATAATCGTCCTTGCCTGCTGCTAATGCAGCTCTTCCATTTAAAATCAGTGGTCCAGTATTTTTTATTTTAACCTGTTAATAAAAAATATATCCTTACATTAACAAATTTTTGTAAACAGGATAATACAAATTGCTTTTTAAAATTAAAATTGAAATAGTGATAAATTGTAGTAATTTATAGAGCTTTAATCACATGCTTATTTAGTAACAATATAAACTGATAATAAATATAAGAAATGTATAAATGCAAAACTTCAATATTGAAATAATTAATGTCTGAAAAAAATTATTTATATAAATGTTTTATAAATAGTAAGAGTACACAGTTGCGTCTTTTTTTACTATCATAAATAAACAACATAATTAATTTAAGAATAATAATAATAATACATTAATCATACATATATGTATATGTATATATATATATGAAATTGGGTAGTTTTTGTTTGAATTAATAAAAACAGAATCATTGAAAATTATTTGATTAGTGCAATACCTGATGATATTATGTACACAAATATGAAATATTATTAAATATATATCCTGCATTATTATAAAACTCAATTATCCATTCTAGTAAAATGAAATTTCTAAATAATACAGATGTTAATGAACATGTCTTCTTGTTGTATATACTCCTTGAGTGTGTGTCAAATATATACTTTAAGACGCAATAAACTAATACTTGATTATAAATTGGAGAAATTCTAATAATAATAATACATCATAGAGATAGCTTACTACTAGATCATCTGTCTTTATTTCTAAATCTTTTTCCTGTTTAATGGACATGTTTGCTTGCTCAGAGTCCGCTTGCATTTTCTCTTCACCTTTCTTTTTTCTCCTTTCGTGATCTAGCTGTTTCATCAGTTTTTTGCTCCTTGAAGATTTCTTCACCTTAAAAACTTCTCCATCATCCGCTAAAAAAATTCGACAAATTATTAACAGTTAACGTTAGAGTAAACACATTGTTTTAAATAAACGTTTTAATTGTCAGTATTAATCCTGAATCGTTTGAGACACTAAAAAAATTTTTCTAAAATGCTTAAATTAAAAAGATGAATTTTTTAAATATATCTAAGATATTGAATCATAATTCTACGTATTCTAAGGATAGAAAATGTCTTTTTAATTACTTTATATTACAAATCATAAAAAATGATATCAAAAAATAGTAAATATAACGCTTACCTTCTTCTAGCTCCTCTCCAAAACTAAGGAGCGTTTGTTTTGGCTTGTCTTTCTTCTTAGTTTTTACTTTGACAGGTTGAGTATCTTCCATTTCCATCCTGTTTTCATTATCCTCGTCCTCATCATTGAAAGGTCGCCGACGTATATTCCGTTTTGGTTTATTAAATAATGACATTGTGTTAAACAGCAATAGAGCTCAATACCTAAAAATTTGACTTGACCTATACACCAATTCTGCTGAAATTAAATACCAATAAAAAAGTTACTATTAAGAAGAAACAATAGACGAAAATGATGTTATCATATCGCGTACATTCGCATATATTCAGAAATGTATCTTTCTGCTTATTGTAAGTAAACGATGATGATGGCGATTAACTCGTCCATACAAGATTTCACGAGCGAATTGATCTTAGAATATAAAAAATGTAGAGGATAACTTCCTAATTCTAACCATATATGAAACATTTAATGGAGACTAAAGTTAACCAATGAAAATGTTTTATATATATACATATCGCGTACATATCTACACGTATAACTGGACAAGCGTGCCAAGATGATGTCACCATTTCTACTGCAGCGACATCTTTATATAGATGTACTATATTCTCTATAACCAATATCGTATTAGCGAAGTAAAGAAACAATTGAACACTAAATAATTGAATTAGCATTAATTACCATTAATCTTCAAACATCGATTACAATTAAATTGCATATACAACTAGCATTACATTCAAGGCATTCGTCTTACGTTACATAGAAACCGTCACAATATTATTAACTTTTTTTAATCTAACATGTACAAATATGCTATGTATCTTTTATGTCTGTAGAGTATTCGTTTGATTCAGTGCTATTCATAAATAAGAGTGATAAAAAATAAAGAAGAAAGAAAGAATTTCGGTTGTAAGGATTATTTTACACTCTTAGCATTTCGTAACATTTTTAATAAGACAATTTAATTAAAAAAATATTATTTATTAATTTGGTTATAATTTAAATATTTTTATCATTTTGGCAGAAATGAAAAACTATGTCTCATGTTTATGCAATTGATACTTGCGGTTATCATACAGATATTGCTGTAACAGTTTATAGGTATAAGTAACAATTAATATGACAAATTTATACGAAAGCTTAACAACTATTAACTGTTAAATAAAATTATATTTTATTTTATTTTTAGTAATCGCATATTTTTAATCGTATCGCATTTTAAGAAACTTGGGTCATTAATAACGGTGAATCGAGAATCAGCTTTAAGTCAATTTAGCAATAATATATTTTCTACGAAGTAAGTAATCTTATTGTTTAAAGTTTTTTGAACATTTTACATGTAATACGATTAAATTTGAAATTTTCAGAATTATTTTTGGTAAAGATGAAGTTGATGTTCATGCCGCCGCTAGATATATGGCAGAACAAATCAATATCGATAGACCAATGTTGTTATCTATATGTTTAAAAGATTACAATACAGAAATATTAGAAACTGTAATTAATAGTATAAATAAATTGAAACTGTGGTAATATTAAGAAAAATACCCAAAAAATGAGTGTAATATTTGGACAATTTGTTATTGGACCACCAGGTAGTGGAAAAACTACTTATTGTAATGCAATGTGCAAATTCTTGGAACAAATGGGTAGAAAAGTAGCTGTTATTAACATTGGTAAGTAAAATAACACATTACTTTGTAATCATAATCACTAATTAATAAAAATATATTTTGCTATTCTCAGATCCTGCCAATGAAAATATGGAATATGTTCCATCAGTAGATATATCAGAATTAATTAAACACGAAGAAGTTATGTTAGAATATGATCTTGGTCCAAATGGGGCATTAATATATTGTATGGAATTTTTAGAAGCTAATATTAACTGGTTGATTACTAAAGTTTTTAATTTGAAAGATTATTATCTTATTTTTGATTGTCCAGGACAGGTATAATTATATGCACCAATAATGAAATTATTTACACGAAAACGATATTTATATCTAATCATAATTCATAGGTTGAACTTTATACACACCATAAATCTGTTAGTTCAATTGTCGAGAAATTGACTCAGAATTTAGTGAGATTATGTAGCGTACATCTTATAGATTCACATCATTGTAGCGATCCAGGTAAATATATATATGTTTTCTGAAAGAGATTATATACACTCATTTAAATATTTAGAGAATAAATATGTGTATTTGTTTTGACTATAGGAAAATATTTGTCATCTTTAATTTTGTGTACAACCACTATGTTGCAAATAGGTTTGCCTCACGTTAACATTATGACCAAATTTGATGAAATGAAAAAATTTAAGGATCAGTTAGCATTTAATATAGATTTTTACACTGAAGTACTTGATTTAAATTATCTTTTAGAGAAATTGGACGAGGATCCTTTTACTACAAAGTAAATTATTTCATTTTTTGATAATTAAAATTTAAACTCTAACTTCTATTAAAATTTGAAAATTAAATTGAATTATAAATAAAAATGAATTTTCTTCTGTACAGGTATAAGAAACTAAACGCAGCTTTAATTTCTTTAGTTGAAGATTATAGTCTTGTAAGTTTCATACCATTGGATGTTACTAATCAAGCACTTTTATTAAAAGTGAAAAATGCTATTGATAAAGCTAATGGTTACATTTATGGTGGGAACGAACCTCAGGATGTTCAAGCATTATTGGCATGTGCTGTTGGTGCTGTCAGTGAAACTAAAAACATGTCTACTATAGATTCATATTTCTGAATAAACATAATTTTTTAAGGAAATTAGATGATATATATTAATATTTATTACATATATTTTTGTTTTTACTCTCCCTTTTAAAGGCACCTTTTAAGGTTAAAAAAATCTTAAAAATATGTCTTCACATTCCTGAGTCGTATTTCTCCGGAATCAACAGTTTATAATGTTCCAAAGAGGTTGACTATCTGACATAAGTTTTATCTTTGATCATTGTTGCTTAACTTTAGTTATCAAACGGGAATTAGATTTTCAACGAGGCGAGGCCATTGATTAATATTCATTATATATATATATATATGTAAGCTTTGTTTATTTATTGTACGATGTTATTAATTGTACGTTGATATCTACGGTTATACTTGAGAGGTCGACTTAACGGATGAGTGGTTTGAAAGGAGAGAGTAGAAGATCAGAACAGTAGAGATAGATAGACTAGAGAGATAGAAGGGTTTAGTGCTAGCAGCTGATTGCGGTACACCTTTTTAAAGAGAATTTAAGAAATAATATAAAACGATAATTATAGATATAGAGTATAGATATAGAGATAGAGAAGCATAAACATTAAATTGTTGATTCTCTATATTTTAGGTAAGTAGGACACATACGTTAGGGTAAGTAAGTTTGTTACGTTGTTAATAATAAAATAATAAAACTCTATATTTTAGACGAATCAATCTTGTGTTTCTGCTTCAATTTTGACCTTTCCACACATTATATATATATTTATTTATATCATTTGTACAGTATAATTTTTAAATATATAAAAAGGTTACATTTTTTATAAATATGATCCTAAATAACATTTAATCTAGTTGATTAACAAAAATTTGTGCTAAATCATCGTAGTCATATACCCTTTTTAAAAAAGTATCCATTAACTTTAAACCAGAAATAATCTATAAAATAAAACTTGTATATATTTTTATCTACATAAAAATATTTGTATTTATATAAAATATACTACTTACAGTAATACCGGTATCTAATGGAATTAAACTCAAAGGTACATCAATAGAACTTCCAGGTTTTAGTGTTCCAATTATTTTATCGGATACTCCACACCATGCAATTGAATCGCTTGATTCCAAACTTAATAATAAATCCATACTTCTTTCTCTATGATAATAAATAATAAAAATTAATACAGATAGATGTACAGATCTACTATATATATATATATATATATATATATATATATATATATATAGAGAGAGAGAGAGAGAGAGAAAATGCATTTACATTTTACAAACATAAATTATGCGATAAAAATAACAATAAGTTCATACATACGAAGTATTTATTATGTGACACTTGAGATTAACTTGTTCTTCAAGATAAACTTTCAATGGAATATCTTTCATAACAACTCTTAAATCTCCGTATTCTGGTGCCTATTTTCAAGCATAAAGAAATTATATTTCATAAATCTAATCGGTTGTAAAATTTCTTATATAATAAATAAGTAATTAAACCATTCTTTGTAATTGACTTGTTTGCAGTCGTCCTCTTTCTCCCAGATTACTTTTCCATACAATATCTAATTTGCCGATATTGGTAGCATTATGCATCATCTTGGGATCTTTTTGTAAACTCGATTGAGGTTTTAAACAATACAGATATTGTCTACTACAATTGGAATCTAATAGATTAACTTTTCCATAAATAGATTCTTCTTTTTCATTTTTATTTAATGTTGATACTAAAAAAAGAATTAATTATTATTTCACATACTATCAATTATAAATTTGTTAGTTTGATGTCATTTCTTACCACTAAATAAATGAGACGATTCCAATGACACTTTTTCTAAACAAATAGGACCTACTGTAAGATTTTGTATTTGCGCCTCAAGGTACACCTCATCGGACTATATAAAAATTATATAAGCTATTTTGTTCACTTTAATATTACTTTTATCTAATTATTGATGCTTACTTCTGCATTATAAAATTTTGTTTTCACATCTAATGGTTTAACAACTTGAAATTTAAAATATTTTCTGAACGATTGTGGAGGGCCCATCGAATTAGCAGGCATATAGCTAACTTCGCAAACCAATCTACAATAAAATAAAGAAATAAATGTAATTATAAGATTCTTTATTTGAATTAAAATATTAGTAAATTCTGATTTAATTTATTTACATATGCGTTCCTATCTCTTTAACTTCGTGATGAATAACCTCATCTACTGTATCATCAGCAGCTAATTCTTTAACCATCGAATTCCCTGATGAGAGTGAAATAATTTGGGTACTCGTTTGTAAATCTGCCTGTAGAAGTGTACAATGAAATTAAAATGTTTATATTTTTCTTTATTTCTGCCACTTACTTTGACGGTTACATTTTTAACTACTTGATTGCTACCATTATGTACACATAAATAACTAGAAAATATTTCTCCTAGATATATATTTCTGAAATATATAAATAAACGTATATTATTATATTATATTATACCATCATAGAATAATTACACGTATTTTATAAATAAAAAAAGAAATCTATGATTAAAATTTATACCCAAAACTCTGTGGTAATACCATAAATTGCCCAATAGCAAGTGTCTCCATTCCTTGTAACGCTGTACAATCATTTTTTAATTCATTGTTGAGTGTATTACTTGGTAAATCTGTTGAGTCACAAGTAACAACTGTGGGACTGGCAAGGGTTGGTCTTGTCAATCTCATAACTAGAAAAAATATATGAAACTGTTAATTTCACATATTTTGTATTAAAGAATAAAATAGTCTATATATATCTAAATAAAATGGATTATTATTGGAGTATTATCATTGTTTCTTTTTTTCAAATTATGTGATATGTGTCAAAATATTATGTATTACCTTTTAAAGCAAGTAAATATTCATTCTTTGGTTTAGTTTCCATTTTTTGTTAATAAAACTTAAAATACTGCAAATAATAACAAACTATTATTTAATTTTCATCTACACAAAAAAATTCTTACAACAAACAATCCTTTTCTTGCCGATAAATCTAAACAACCATTAAAATCCTTGAATCTAGGATCCTTACAAGAGAAAAATGCTTAAAGTGTTCATAACACTTCAAAACATGTGCGACTACAACGACAGGTATGGGCAAAATATGAATTAAAAATTTCTCACAGCTTTTTAAAAAGAAATATAAAATCTTTTCAATAATCAAAGTTTAATGGAAAATATCTTATCACTTATCTCTTACTTTTATTATTGGAAATAAATATTTTGGTTCAATATTTAATTGTTCCTTTATTTCTTATGTATTTTCTGCTCTGTGTAAAATTTTTTTTTGATATCTTGGTTATAGAGGGTAGAGGTAAGGAGTAACATCTCTGTATATGAGAAGTGTCCGTCGAATAGGGTCGCGCCACAGTAGTTTGAGGGTAAATTTTAAAAGAAGCGCCAAATATTATTAGAGTAGGATTGAGAAATAAACAAGGAAAACAAATTTCACAACACAAATTTTACCCATAACTGTTTTGTTATTCATATACTTTTTCATAAAATTAAATGATAAAAAAATCAATAAACGTACTATTCACAGTTCACGAAATAAAATCACTCTAACTACACGTTTTCTCATAATAATTATTTAAGGTTATATTTACGACATTATTACATACACGGAGAACAAATGCCAGGAGTCCGAACGTAATGTTGAAAGAATGGTATCAATTTAGGGGACAAGATATTTTGCCGGTAGGGCGCGCTGCTTTTCACAGAGTACTCGTTTAAATACTTACGCGGGAAGTCTTGTTGCTATTGACAGTTCTGAAAAAAAATATTTTAAGAAACGTGGAATTAATATTATTTAAAAACTACACAAATGTAATAATCAATTATTTGTTAACATAAAATTTTTAATATTATTTTGAGGTTACTCACTTTTGGTGCTTTGAATAAAGCCACTTTTCCTAAATTCTCACTTGCCTTTCGGCCACTAAGGCAACCATAAACGGCACAACACTTTCCCATTTTTTAATAAAAATAATTCTAAAAAAATAAATTAATATTTTATATTTAATTTACGTGTAATAATAATAATAGTATCGGTACGCTCTAGAGACCCTGTAGGAGGGACGCGCCATGTGGATTACAAGGCTGAAAATGTGGGGGGACAGCTTCCGTTGCATCGCGCAGCAATGTTTATCTTTAGTGTGCATTAACGGCTGTGGTTAGTTTAAGTTTGGAATACTTATAGTTTTTATTGTGATATTTATGTTTAATTATTTTGTTTTTTTCAGTAGTTTTCTATAAGTGTAAGTTTAATTTACTCATTTAATAATTACAAGTATAAATGTACAAACCTAACCTATAACTTATCGTTTGTTTACAGACTTATTGTTTGTGATAATTTGAGGATCATTAATAGATACTCTCTGTTTAGATTGCGAAGTGCATCGCGTAGGTATAATCGCAAAAGTTTACAAAATTTTAAGCAAACAAATCTCAGTTCGAGTAAAACTATGACCATGTACCACATTGAGAAATAAAAATATGTTAAAATAAATCTATTTTTTAATTGTTTTATATATTTGTCTTATTATTATTATTATTAATAATATAATATATATAGCAGATAATTATTTTTATCAAAATTGTATAAATTCCTACAAATTGTTTTGAAATTTCAAAATACTGTAATGCCTTTTATCAAATCAAACTTAATTGAATCTTCCTTATTAAATTTATAATAATTTTTTTGTGTAACCTATTCTATTTTAATATAAATTTTTAATTATCATTAAATATAGTTCATTTTTTTCTGTATTTGATGCAATTCATTATTTCATAATTATTTCAATGTTTGAATATTTCGCGCGCAATCACGTGACTATACGAGTTCCTGTCCTCTAGCAATCTACATGGCGCGTCCTTCCTATAGGGTCTCTAGTACGCTCTGAATACTTGCACAGCCAGTGGCAAAAAGAGAACTATGATCTGGGTCAAGAAATGACTACAACAAAAAATGTGAAAAATCCTATATCGTTCGAACTCTTGGTATCAATCCTCCGTGATTACATAACTCGGCATACTTCAATTCGTTTACATTCATACCATTCATACATTCATACCTTCTGTAGGGATCCTATAGGAGGGATGCGCCATGTACATTGCTGGGGGACCAGAACTCGATTTTGCGTGCGAATGATTCAAACATTGAAATAATTATGAAATAATGAATTGCATCAAATACAGAAAAAAAATGAACTATATTTAATGATAATTGAAAATTTATATTAAAATAGAATAGGTTACACGAAAAAATTATTATAAATTTAAGCGGTCCCCCAAAATTTTCAGCCAATGGCGCATCCCTCCTACAGGATCCCTAACCTTCTGTCTACACCAGCGCCATTCTGGAAGGTTTTTGAACTATTATTTACAGAAAACGCTGGACACTTTTTCACATTTTATCCCATAAAAGATGTTACTCCTTACCTCTACCCTCCATAATCTTGGTATATTTAATAAATTTAATTTATTAAAAAATTAATATAAAATTGATATCTTTTAGAACAAAATTTTCCCATTATTGAATAAAGTATAAATTTGTATATTATTCAGAGTTCTTAGTCTTATTAAGTAAATCTATATATGCTATGGAAATCAAATTTGTTGCATCAATATTTAAGTTTTTCATTATATTTTCGGCAACTTTTGTTCCATAATCAACATCTTGATTATCTTTTAAGATAACCTGAAACAATTATCTGTAAATACATATTTTACATATACATGTAGCATTTGTATGGAATTATTTAATTATTGAACTACATATTACATACTTCTAATTCCAAAAAACTACCTAAATCATGTACATCATCAACATGTATCCTAGTTTGATCAATTGTATATAATCGTCTCGTTTTTTTGACAGTTCCTATGATACCATTGGTAACAGACAATATTTTATTCATATCTTCATATGTTTTTGCATTTAAATCTATTTTTTTATAATCACTAAGTTTAGGACCTGTAGTATCAGGTCTTTCATAGTAAATTAATTCACCAGTTGCATCCTATAAAATGGCAGAGTTGTGCTTTTCAAATTTAAATGTCGTGAAATATTAAAAAAAAAAAATAAGAAACTAGATTATACAGTACAAAATAAATTGGCAATAGTTTCATTTGATATAATATTACATAAAAGGAAAGAAAAGAAAAAGTGATGTTTATAAAATAATCAAAGAAAATTAAAATGTTAGGTAACATTCAATAATTATTTTACTTATACTTACTTCAAAACGACGTAATTTTAATCTGCCTGTTTTCGATTCAAAGAAAGTATCTAGTTGCTTAATTACAATCATTTCAGTATCTGTAATTTTTTCAAGTTTCTCAATAAAAGTTTTAGAATCATTGATCTTTGTTTTGATTTCAACGTTTCGCATTTTTATTTTTCGATAATTTTCTTGTAAGTTATACTTAATGAGATAAATTTTAATTTTCTCTCATACAAATTTATATAAAGGATACTATTGTGTATTTACTGAAATTCAATGTAATGCAAATTTAATATTCTGCAATGAAATATATTCTACGAGTTATTATAATTTACCGTAAATAATCTTCAAAAATCTTAAGAATTATTTTGAATGTCAGTACCACGGAGGATAGATACCAGGAGTACAAACGATATAAGATTTTTCACATTTTTTGTCGTAGTCATTTCTTGACCCAGATCATAGTTCTCTTTTTTGCCACTGGCTGCGCAAATATTCAAAGCATACCGATACTATTATTATTACACGTAAATTAAATATAAAATATTAATTTATTTTTTTAGAATTATTTTTATTAAAAAATGGGAAAGTGTTGTGCCGTTTATGGTTGCCTTAGTGGCCGAAAGGCAAGTGAGAATTTAGGAAAAAATTTACGTTCGGACTCCTGGTATCTATCCTCCGTGGTCACTACACAAGTTGATCTCAATACAAACTAATTTTTTAACCTTAAAATATCTGTAGGGTCTTATCGTTAAAACTTCTTTCAGCTTACTGACACTTTTGTGGTTTTCCAATTACAGCACTAAAGCGTTTTATGCGGCATAATGCTCAACGTTCAGTGATCCCAGAGATTTTAGTTCGTCTGATCGACACAGGGGCGTAAAATTATCGTACGCGCCGGAAAATTATCGTACGTCCCGGAAAAATTTGAAATCCGACAATGTCTCGGACGAGATTTTCAAAATGTGGAAAAAGAGTGCAAGTTCCAACTTTTTCAAAGTTGATGACCTTTTTTTTATAGTTACGTTGGTCTCATCGGCGGTTCGATAAGTCCACCGGAAGATCATCAAATCGGAAAAAAAAATTGTGATGACCTTTTTTTTCTTTTTTTTTTAGTCATCAAGTTAAAAAAACCGTATCATAAAAACGATAAAAACGGCGGTCCGCAGGGAGATAGACTTGTTTGTACACGGATCGTGGTGGCGGTGGTATGGGTGGTGCTGCACCTTTCCAAAATTTGTTGACTAAAAAAAAAAGAAAGTCAAGTTTTCGAAATTCCAAATGGATCGTACGCCACGAATTTTGGATCGTACAGATCCTCAAATTATCGTACGAATGGGATCACTGCTTTCACGTGATACGTGCAATCGATACCAACTCAGTAGCAGAAAATAACCAAGTGTTTTTTCTTTAAGCTGGCATTGATCGAAATTTTATTTATTTTATCGTTAGTAATATTGTTTATTGTTGAAAAAATTCTTAAAGCTTTCATCTCGACGTAGTTTTTTGGAAATAATAAAAAGTTAATTAAGACTGTGTTAAAAAATAAATATAAGTATAGATGAAGGTATAAACATCGACTATTTTTTTTTATATCTTACACATAAAATGTGAATACAATGTCATTTTAAAATTCAAAACTATAAATAAATTTATTTTACAGAAATATACTTTTGTCAACATTGCAATGGCTTGATCAAATCATTATTATTGTATACCACTTTATTTATACATTAATGAGGTTGCTAAGTCTATGAATATTTTTTTTTTCAACACTGAACTTAGTGCACTCTGCTGGTGCACTTGAAAACTAATTCACGTTCCAATTAAGCACTAGCACAATTCGGCATTGTGCGCCACTGAGTCGCATTATGCTCTGTAATTGGAAAACCACATTTAACTCTTACAATTAATCTTATATCGGAATGAAATTAAAGTAAACTAACTGAGAACGATATTATAACCTTTATTAATACATTTTACTTATATTTACTATTATATCATATAAGTTTTATATGTATAAAATAAATTTATGAAGAGCAAAAAAAATTATATAAGTATATAGGGTGTTCAAAAAATATCATTCCACATTTATATGTTTTATAGGCTTGAGTATTGAGTAAAAAAATTTTAGTAAACATAGATCGAAAAGTCAATCGTTTCTGATGGTGAGATATAAACATTTTTGTTTGCTAGTATCATGATTGACTTACTTGCTTTCATTTAATTTCACATACGATGTTAACTATAGTGTTTTAAATCGCCTTATAAATGTTTTTGTTCAAGTTTCAAAAGTAGATTTCATTGAGAATCAGTCAGTTGTGGATCGGTGATTGTAAATATTACACAATTACAAAGTATCATGAAAATGTCAGCATATTATTTACCATGCTTGTCAAACAATTCAACAGAAATGTGGAATTTTTAAAAGAGTAAAACTCTGTAAAAAGAAGATGCCAAACGTGTGTAGAAATGGAAGGTGGACACGTGGAAAATCTTCCTTAAACATCAAAAATTCAATAATATGGCAATTATGATAATAACAAACAAAAATGTTTATATCTCAGAAACGGTTGACTTTTCGACCTATGTCACTAAAGCTTCTTTACACATGTCAGTACAATGTATCCTATATACCATATAAATACTGAATGGTTTTTTTTATAACACCCTGTATGTATGAATTAGGTTGTCCCGAAAGTTTCTTGCTTTTTCTTAATAAATTTTACATACATAGTTTCTTTTTATTTTATGTTATTTAGCTGAATAATAATATAAGATCCATTCTGCTATATTATCTTTTTCTATACTATATATTACTAACCATAAGTGAAATAACATAAAGTGAAAAATATTGTAAGCTCAAAATTTATTAAGAAAAAAAATAAACTTTTGGGATAAGGTAATATATTCTAAATATGATATATAATTAATATACATATGTATACTAGAAAATAAACCTAATCTTTGTATGTACTTTTATATAGTATTTTAAAATGATTCAGATCTAGCAAATATTTGGATTTAATTGAACATTTTCTTTCCAAGTAGAAAAATTCTCTCACATTATATGAATACACAGGGTGATCTGTAACTGGTGGTACAAGCAAAAAGGGAGTGATTCTACATGAAAAAATAAATCGAAAATAAAGAATAACAATTTTTCGTTTGAGGAAAGGGGGTGATTCTACATGAAAAAATAAATCGAAAATAAAGAATAACAATTTTTCGTTTGAGGCTTTATCGCAAAACACCATCAGTATCGATTAGTGTTCGGTATCAAATCCTTTATAGACAATAAATCTTATATTTTGTTATTTTTCTTAATATTCAATTTCTGTTAAACAAAATCCTGCGATAAGCTTATGAAATAAAATATCGTAGAATAACACGTTAAGCGCCACGGGAATTCTTAGGGAAGTTCCCGTCAGGCCACATGCGTTACTTTGTATTGAAAAAAAATAGTTAAACGTCACTCACCCGCGACTGACGCGGCATAACCAAAAGTCGTACTTTGCGAAAATTCAAAGTCGATTTTCTCGAAAAAAGCCTCAAACGAAAAATTGTTATTCTTTATTTTCGATTTATTTTTTCATGTAGAATCACCCCCTTTCCTCAAACGAAAAATTGTTATTCTTTATTTTCGATTTATTTTTTCATGTAGAATCACCTCCTTTTCGCTTGTACCACCAGTTACAGATCACCCTGTATACAAAAATGTCATACAAGTAAATCCTGAAAGTATGGTTTTATATTTCTTTATTTTTTTAATTTATGAGAAATATAATATACATAACTTTCAGTTCATTTCTTTACGAATGAAAAATGTTTTATTAATTGTTATGAAATCAAGAGAATTTTCTATATCATATAGCGTCCCCTTAGATAATGTACCAAAAATATTATAAATTTTAACGCGTTACGTGATTGCATAATAATATGACAAAAGTTGTTTCCATTTCCGCCATTTAATTTTTTATAAATAAGAACAATATAAAAGAAAGTATCTTTCTTTTTTTTATATGAAGATACACGAGAAAAGCAATTTTTTTATTTTCTTTCTTTAAAAAGCACGATTTTTTTTATTCGCAAGTACATAGGTTAACGTATTTTTTTGTTTTTATACTTTAGATTATCATTCATCTAAAGAGAGAGTGCACTTCTTTTTCTAAAGATATTACATAAAATCTTTCTATTGTCAAGTGCACGATTTCTTTTTTTGTGAAAATGTAGAAATTATTACCAATCAACAACTGCTATTTTTAAACATTTACACTTAACCTTATTCAAGTACATTTTAGTGTATGTTCAAAATGATTACAAAATATATACAATTTTATAAGTATTTAATGCAGTAAAATAATAGTGATAATAATAATAATAATAATAATAATAATAATAATAATAATAATAATAATAATAATATTAATAATAATAAAAATAATAATAATAATAGTAGAGCATTCATCAGCTCAGGACATCAACCACCACGATAGTACAATGTACTTTCAATCTGTAGCAAAACCCGTCAAAAGGAGTAACTCGGGTCACGCCAAGAAAAAATAAATAATAATAATAATAATAATAATAATAATAATAATAATAATAATAATAATAATAATAATAATAATAATAATAATATCATCTAATGTTATTAAATATTTTTATACATTTACATAGTGTTGTATTTATAATGGTTGAAGAGTTCATTATTAGATAAAGAATTAATGAACAATAACAGTAATTAATTTTACTCCAGTAAAATTCTTTATCTCGTATAATTATTACTCCAATGGTATATAAACCTATTTCAGCATTCCGATCGTTTGATTTCTTCAACATATCCAGACACCCCCCCCCCCACACACACACACCCATCCAAACACACACCCACACCCACACAAAACAAACACATTGTTATATGATATTATAACAATTCATATACATACTCAATGAACTGCATAAAGTCACAATATGTCATTGCTTTTTTTTTTGTTATTTTTTGTTTGTTTTGAAAAATGTTGGATCCGCTACATTTTTATCAGTTGTGTTTATTACTGCATTCATTGTAATTTATAATTTGATATATTATCAATCAAAGTGTTATTATAAAATAATTTCATATTCGTAGAGACATCCAGTGATTTAAAAAAGGAACTTTGTTGCTCACAAAGGCAAATGTAGCACCAAAAAATAAGTACAACATTGAGAGCAAAATTATTCATTAAAAAATATGAACACTGCAAAATATAAGATGACGTCTGGATGACCGAGAGCAAAAATATTACGTTTATGAACTTCATTAGTTTTTCAGATATGTCGTTCTTTTGTGCTACCGTATGGAATTTTTTCAAAATTGAGTTATTTCTAATGTTAACTAAGGATGGTAGTATAAACGATTTCATCGTAAATCAAAATTTTGCACGTTCCTATCGAATTCGAGAATTCGTGTATAAATTTTTTTTCTGATAGTACTAAAAATTATGGAAATATTATAAAATATCTGATTATTCGTATTACAAAAATGCAACAGTCTTCGTGTTATCTAAGAAATGTTTCTTCTGCATCATTTTGTTGTAAAAAATGCAAAATGATGTTTAATTATCCAACACTACTCGTTAATACTATCATTACTTTATTATTTTTATTTATTTATTTATTTTTTTTCAGATTATTATACCAATGTATAAAAGAACTATTAAGGCCTTGCATGCATTTCTCAATCTTTAGAAATCGAGATACTTGATAAAAGTAAAAGATTAATCGAAAAGCGAAAAAGCAATTTATTGACTGTTCACAAATTTTTTACTTTAGTAAGTTCTCGAGACTAAAGTTAACGGATACAGGCCTGGAAAGAATCAACATGGCAACAGGGATATGCTACCTGGCATAAATAATGACTTCCCAGTATTTAAACTGGTTAACATTGTCACAAATGTAGTCTAGGAAAATGTCTAAAGATTAAAAATTGTGAAAAATTATTATTCGTACAATTTTAGGAAATCTTTAAATGATTGGCCAATATATATGCCTCATCCTACAACTTTTACAATTTAGCAGGAATCAGTCAGAAGGAGAGACAAAGTAGTTAACGAACAAATTTAAGCCTTCCTCCTAACTTGAAAATTGCAACAGCATTCAATTACATTCAATCGATCTATTATATTCATCATTCAAACTAGACTCACAAATCATTATCACAAATCTGCGCTCTTTTCAATTTCAATGCATACTTCTTTAATGCCTATATTTTGTTATGTTTCTAAATAATGTTTCTTTTTGTTTTTTGTTGTTGTTAAGTTTGCATTCTTATAAATGTACAGTTTTGAACATAATTTAATCAATATTCCCGTTGAATGTCGTATCTTCTAATCGATTTAACACTTTATATTAGCCGGAAAACACTGATTTGGCGTTCAGCAGTCGCATCCTTGTTTCATCGAGTCACTCTCTGAAATTGGGCAACACGTTATAATGTGCAATAAATTATAAATTGCGATAATATAGCTGGTAATTATGAAAGTGGTTTAAGTCATTTCAGATATTAGGAAACATGTTTAGCATCATAAGTTATACTTATATTTATAAATAATTCAAACTCAAACGTGAGTATATCTTAAAAATAAAAATAAATAATTTTATCATTTACTTGGCCATTAATGATAAAGCCATGATTAATAAAGATCACCAACAAAATTATTAAAGTAAAATAACTAACCGGTTATTCCATTAGAGTTTTAGACACAATAGATGCTTCAGAAAATCTGCAGTGACGAATATCAAGGTCAGCGAAGGTGTTTGGTTTTTATTTTTTTTTTCACTTTCCGTATGATTTCTCTTCTCCAAAAACTTTTCTCATTCTTCTCGTGTCACTCTTTTTTTCATTTTCTTATCACATCCTATATACGTAGTAATATAAATATTACAAAAAAATTCATATTATTTATAGAAAAAAAGCTATATTTCTTCTTACGATTACGCGCATTGATTTAAGCGCTTTGTTGTAATATATAGTCACAATAATAAACAAATGACCATTGTCATGTGGCGGTTTGTCATTTCTTATATGTTTTAAAAGATGAATTCTTATATAAGTATATACATGCGTTTGAATGTACATGTCGATATATATATATATATATATATATATTTTTACGTGTTTTCGTTTTCTTCTTATTTTTTATGAGTGCGGTTACTACAGTTGTATTAATGTTCGCCAAGAAATAATAATCGTTAGTACAGCAGAAATATTTCTTTCGACTTTCTTCCTTCTTCCCCTCCCCTAAATAAGATTTTTAATATTTTCCAGATAAAAAGTTATCTCGAATCTTGAATAATTGTAAGAAAGCAAACTTAACTAAAATTATAAAAAAATGAATACAATAGATGGGACTATTGAAACCAAATGCCTAAAATTGCAAATGTAATTGATTGCAGAAAATTTGATAAAAATATACACATATACATGTATATATATATATATATTATTATTAACTGGCGTTAGGAACTCGAAAGTTCATTGCCGCAAATTCCAAATCCCGCCAGTGTTCTCGTCCCTGAGCACGACCCCTCTATTCACGGTTTTCGTAGTCTATTTCCTTAAGATCCCTTCTAATATTGTCCTCCCATCTACGTCTTGGTCTACTTAGTGGCCTATATATATATATATATATATATACGTAAAAATAAAAAATATATGGAGCTGTGAAGAGCAATAATTAGAAAAATTACATAGAAACGATCAAAACATTTTGAAAGAAAATAAAAATAAATAAAGGATTTTAATTTGTAACAAACAAAAGAAGTTCACTCTTCAAAATTATGTGATATCCAAAAGAATAAATAGCTATTACTATTTTATACTATAATAAACGGATTGTTAAAAGTGTAAACGATATAGAAAGATTATTATTATTATGTTTCGATTTCTGTGAAGTAATGATTGTAACGTTTGTAAGAGCATAAATATTTTGCTCTCTCTAATATTCATTCCATTCTCAACAATTAGGTAAATATCAATTACAATTCTGCAATAATTGTTTGCTTCTCTTAAAAACACATATTTCTTATTTCAGTAAAGTATCATTCATTACTTTTCTCAAAGACATGTCAATGTTCTATAATGTTGATAGAAAAATGGGTTTTGGGTTATCAGAATTGAAAATTGAAATCTCGAATTTCTTTCTTGTTCTTTTCTTTTCTTTTCTTTTGATTGTGCTGGGCTGACTTTTCTTTTGGCCATTATTATTACAATTATCCAACATTTTTTTGGTCAATTTTTCCGCATCTAATTATTCTTTATCCATATACAATTCTTTTTTCAAGTTTTGACCAGTTTAAATGTGTGGCCCCCATAAGTTTGTTTTATTACTTTATTTTCTTTTTTTTTATAGCGATGTCGTGGGCTCAAGGAAGAACACATATTAAAAACTGCAACTCCTGTCAGCTGCCATACTTAAAGTGTCATAATTAGTTGGGAACACAATTCTCCACCGAATTCGCACACAATGAAACAGTGTTGTTTAGTTGCGGGCGAATATCTCACTTATGAAGAAAACTTCAGGCGGAAAAAATGGGTCGGATGGCTGGACCGGATTTTAAAACCCGAGAAAATCTTTTCACTTGTCGGGCGACTGCTTTAACCACCATTAAGCTGCCCAGGGTCCTCTTGCCAATTCTTCCGCTTTTAATTCTTACCTACGTAAATTTCCTACACGTTTTGGACATTCTGAAAATGTGATAAATAATAATTTAATATGTTAATAAAAATATTTAAATGAATAAAAACGAAAAGCATACTGATTTATGAGAAGGGGATTTTATAATCTGAAATGTAAAAAAATACCTATTGTTGTAAGAACTGGTTCTGCAACATGCACGGATGGTACTTCCACATGTACTTCAAGAGGATCAATAAGGGAGATTTCTGTGATGACCATACGTAGTGGTTCCCCGATACCTAATTATTTCAAGTTATATATTAATTGATCAGAAATAATTAATAATCTAATTATTTTATAGTAATGAGATGGTACAACTACTTGCTTGCTATAAATACAAGGACATAAAAAGAAACAATCAAATCGTAACTAATTCAAAGTTGTTAATTGTCATTCTTAAAGGATAGTGTCACGAAAAGTAAAATTATGAAAGTGATTAATATTATCAAATTTTACCTCTTGTTGTTGGTGACTCAGATTGTTGTGATTGATGTTGTTGTGATGATTCGCTCGTGGAAGGTTCGGCTTTTGGTGATGTATCTGATACACCCTCTTCCTCCTTTTCATTATTTTCTAAGTTATCAGCCCTATCTGTTTGTTCTTGTTCATGTTCTTGTTCTGATTCTAACTTTTGTTCATGTTCTCGTTCCACCTCAGAGTCTACTTCTGTTTCATGTTCGTGTTCATGTTCTAGATCGTGTTCATGTTCTAAATCATGATCTGTTTTCCCTTCGACGACATGACTAGGCAGGGCCAAAGACGTATCTTCCATTCCGGATACAGATTCTTCTGGCAGTGTAGTAGGTCTTCTACCTTGTCTATCACGAGTCTTATATGCTTCGGCTGTTTCTGAAATGTGCTTGCACCACAACTTACGTTCGGATGGAGAAGCAGCCACTAAGTCATAAATTTGAGCTCCGTTTTGCGAGGTATTAACTAAATACAAAGAATTTTTATCTACGGCATTGTGCCTGACAAGTACCGTTGATACCTTCACAATGGGACTTAATACGGAATTTGGTTGACTTGTATTAATAAATTTTAACAGGTACTTTTCATCTTGACGGTGCAAGAAAAATATCGTATCTTCGAGTAAAACGACGTGCAAATCGACCGGTTTTGCTCTATTTTGTTCCGTTCTACGCCATTGCAATGGACCCTCGTAAATAAGTTTGCGTTTGGTTATATCGAGATTCTTGAATTCTTGAACTGTTGGATGATCAAATTTATCGAAAGCGGATCTGTCGATGGTTCGTTGAATTTCTACGAGACGTTGGTAGTCTTCTGCTTCCTTTACAGCCTGATTGACACGACTTAAGATTTCTTTGCTTCGTTCGAGACTACGAAACACCGCTGCCTTTTCCTTCTCATTCGTGTCCGGTGTATATTTCGCGAGATTTTCAAAGAGCAAAGGATATTTAGTTAATCTTAACATACCAGTCAATATGTGATCCTTCAATTGTAATCTCCTACAAAGAGGATTTGATTCGATCTCGTTCAAAAATGAGTTTAATTTGAGATCTTTGCGACGACGATCTCTTAACGCATCCAAAGCTACTTGTTGTTTCGCGCAATACGTCGAGGCAGCACGTTCGAACGTCTCACCGTCTTCTCCATCGAACATCTCCAATAAAAGATCACCTATGTCACCCACACAAGGATTTTCCTTCTTCTTCCTCTTCATCGCTTGATTAAAACGCGAATGTATTGCTACCATTTCGTCCAAATTTGAGAAAAGTAATTGGATCTGATCCAAAGGTAGTAGTTGCGATTCTAGTAATGGTTTATGGAAGACATGGGACAGAACCTTCAGAGCACGTACGTGAGATCGTTCCGTATGAAACAGTTCTGTTATCAACAAAATAAATTAAATTGTTGATGAATAACAGTGTTATTATTTTTTTTTTTCGAATATACAATTGAGACTAATTTTCGATCAAGGAATCAATCTACGTACCATTGATAACTTCTTGCCTCTTTTTTTCCGAATTACTAAGATGTGCGAGTACTTCTTCCGTAACACCTTGACTCCAATCAGAAGGATCTGGCTCGACATCGACGTCGCTATCCCACGAAGTCGATGCATTTGCCGAGGAAGTTGCTGGATGTACTTGTTCCAGGCTCGTACTTGGACTGTCCAAACTTCTAGTCGATAAACTGCTATTGGACGAGCTACCAGCCGAATTCCCAGGGAAGGTACCGGAAGGGTCGCAGTCACTGAAATAAACCCTGTAGTCAGTCGTTAACGAAACAGCTGTCGTAGGTAATTGCCCTATATATCGGATGTCTTTGAATAAACATTTTTAATGTAACGAGGTGTTTTCTACAGCCTTATTCAAAGAACATTCACATGGGACTATGACTTAATGGTAACTACCCACGTTCTTTACTCGGAAATGATGAATGTTAATGTCAAAGATTAATTTCATTCTACGAAATGACGCCAAAGTTTTAGCAAATACCTATAACTTCAATGAAATAATATACTCGTTAAGGATGTTAGATGTAATGATTAATATTGACATGATGATATGACGCAGAAATATCACGTAGAAATATCACAAAGATTTATCATTCATATTAATCCCCTTTTAATATCAGAATAACTTTTTACATAATTAATTAATACTACGTTTAAACTATTATACTGAATAAAATATTATCGATCGATATTTTAATTAATCAGCTACAACTACCTTTCGGATCTTGTACGTCGGTCATTAACAGGAAGTTCCTCTATTCCAAGGTCTCTATGTAGACCTTTGACGACGACACTCTCGTCCGCGCTTGGACACCTTTTAGAAATGTCGTTTGATCGATCGAAAAGGGGAGAAGGATTCGCGTGAGATAACGGATTGGACAAGTTCGTATCGTTGTCACGAGAACGAGGTCTAGGACGAGTACGTCGTGATCCATATTGTCTCATCTTTCTTACGTCTTCTTCTTACTCTCTAAAGGTTTCCACAATGAAATAAAAGAGACATCCATGTGACAAGTGCATCATAACTACGCACGTCAACATCGAATGAACGGGTTTCGATTCGATAATTACTATCACTACTTTCTCACTGTTCGCATTATCTCATCCCTTCCAACGGGGACACACAGTACTGATCCTGATTCCTTCGCGTACTCCGTATTCTTTATTTTTCAAAGAATAAAATTTCTTTTTTATTTATTATATAGGAAAATAATATAAATGTCTGGGTTAGAAAATATTAGTATATTAATAATTTTGATAATTTAATTTTTAATAATAAATCTGATACGAATGAGAATAATCATATTAATAGTTTGACGTAATTAATGTAAATAGGGTGAAAAAAATTTGTTATCGTTTTTCTTCAATCTTTTCGAAATATTATTTCTTAAAAGAAATAACACGTGTAAACTTTCTTAAGTTTAACGGGTCGCTTCGTCCAAGATCAACAACGATCAACAAATGTGATGTGATTTGTGTCGTCCTTAAAGGTTGAACCTTATTCCTTCGATGTTAAAAGTCGGATGGGTAGGTAGATAGCGATGCACTGACATTTTCGTTCGACGTTCTAGATATTATGTGTCACGTGTGATCTTGTTACGTTGTATGATTAGAAGGGACAAATTTGTTACGATGTTACAAATTAAAGGAGGCTACATAGACTAACTATATATTTATATAGAACAAAGATGAGAGAATGAAAAAAAAAAAGAAAAAAGGAGGGAAAAAAATCGTTTCAATTTTGAATTGTAATAGTACGTTGTACGGATTATTCTTTTTTTTTTCTGTTAGTGTTAATTACGAAAATGACAAATTAAAAAAATGAAAATTGAGAGAGAGGAAGAGAAATGATCGTTGCAATAATGTGTAATATTTTTCATTTATTTTCAAAAGCATTGTTTTTTCTACCATTTATTTAATATATTTGAATATTTATTTGAATATTTATTTGAAGGAGAAATTTTTTTATAAATGTTTTTTTGCAAATTTCAGCGAAAATAAAATTTCTATTAGTTTCCTAATAAATCTAGATTCTTTACGATAAAACTAAATTAAATTATTCTTTTCGATAAAATACTAAAATAAAAAATTATATATATATTATTATATATATATTTATATATTATATCATATTAAATTGACCAATAAATATAGGTGTTGGAATTGGTAACATTTAATATTTAAATAAATACTAATATGTGGAGTAAGAATTTCAGACATTATATATTCCGGAGAAGAAACTGTCAACTTTATACCATTACATGCATAATTAAAATTATCTCAATAAATATAATACAATTTCACTTATTTTGATATATCTAAAATTATTTTTTATTATATTTATTTTTAATAAAAATTTTAAACTACATTTTCTCTCCAGAAAACAAAATGTTCAATATTATATCATTACTATGATATATAATATTGAAAACATCTCCAAGAAAAGAAAAAAAGGAAAAACAAAAGAAAGGAAAAAAAAAAGGAAAAAACCAAGCCTTACTTATTTTTATAGAAAATATTAGAAATTCAGCGAATGCACATTTTACTTATTATTCAAACCTGAATAATAATACTTTTATTAAAGTGATTAAAAAAAAATGTCTTTTTAAGTTTTGCGCAGCAAGACATATTTCTTTCAAAAGTACATAACAACTTTACTTACATATGCATGTACGCGCGCGCGTGTATATGTATGTATGTATGTATGTATGTATAGCTATGTACATAGAAATGTAGGAGGTATAAGCTTGGGAGTTTAATCGGCGTCGATCGAGCCTTATCGAAGCCGCTCCTTCATCACTTTAATCAACCCTCTCAATATAGAACCGTCACCGCGGTGGCCATATAAGCGCGTTCTTGTGCATACAAAAGAACGTGTATGTCACTAGTAATGTAACAACGTGTGCAAGGATATACTCGCGATCTATTCGTAAAGCATGAATGCTTCCGATCATCTATTCAACGAAGGTATTAGACCGAGAATATTTCTTCGTTGATGCGTATTCGTTCTTCCATTCCACCCATCCAACCCTTCACCCTATTACCATCTATCTTACTCCCCTATATAACTTTTTTATTTACTTTTTTGTCCTACAAATTTAAAATCCACTATATAATGCGCGCCTCTGCCTGCTGTGTCTGTCTGTCTGTCTGTCTGTCTGTCTGTGTGTGTGTGTGTGTGTGTGTGTGTGTGTGTGTGTGTGTGTGCATGCGCGTCTTTCTAACGATTAATAAAAGAATATATATTTTATAACAAAAAAAAATTCTATATTTAAATGATCTTTTAAAATTAATACTATATATGTTACATAAAAATATGTATTCTGTCTTATATATAATTTATATTTACATAAAAAAGAGAGAAAGAAAGAGAGAAAGAGAGAGAGAGAGAAAGAGAGAGAGAGAGAGAAAGAATGAGAGAAAATATTTTTTAATTAAATACTTTTAATTTTAAATATATTGTATGAGATAAAATAAAATATTTAATATACACTAATACCTTGCTTATATTAAAATATGAAGAATTTATTAACTCATTATTATTATTATTTTTTTTTTTCTAAGGGAAGTATTTATTTGGAAAATATTAGAAATTAAGAAAAGAAGAAGTTAAAAAAGATCTATACAAAATTTTGGTTATATATGGGTTGTATTCGTATGTTTTTTCTTGATAGGTTCTGAAGAAATGATAAGAAAAGGAAAGGTGGGAGGCTGCGTGAAGACTACGCACTATACTGTCTACGTATTGATTCGAGAGTATCGATCGCGTTTCGAAAATAAAGCCTAAGATGTCTATTATCTCCTCTGGCTATCCTTTTGCGAACTGCACGCTGCGTACGAGGAGGGTTGATAAAACGAGGTCACTTTCCTCTTCTTCTTTCTCTCCTTTTTCTTTTTTTTTCTTTATTGTTCTCGCTTATCGATCTTTTTTAAACTAGATATACGAGCTACATCATCCTTATAAAAGCTTGCGAGTTTACTTTAAATGCCGATTGGGAAGAGGGAGAAAAAGTAAGAGGGGTTGAGCGATGCAATGAGTATGATGCGATATGAATGAAAATATTGATTGACTAATTTCCGAAAATAAATAGTTTATTATAAAATGAAATTATCGTACCCTATTTTTTTAAAATAGCAGAAAGTATTAACATATTGCTAAAATTAGATTATTGTCTGCAATAAGTAATTATAGTTAAAATATTATCAATTCTTAAAAATTGATAATACATATCAAAATGAATAAAATACTATTCTACATAATAAACAATATTATTAGGCTGTCCAATAAGTAATTTTGGAATTTTTAGTATTTTATATTTAAATAAATAATACTATAATCATTAATTTTTGAATACAATATTAGATTTAGTTATTTAATATTATATTATATTATATTATATTATATTATATTATATTATATTATATTATATTATTGTTTAGTACGTGTGTAGGTTAAAATGTTCTAAGCCAAACATAAAAACAATTTGTTTTTTCGATTAAATTTGCTTTTATTTAAAATAACAAAAAATATTAAATTTTTGTTTTGTTGACGTTCGAAACTTCTCAACCCGCTCTCGTGCGCTATAGTATTATTTATTTATATACAAAATAATATGAATTCATTACTTATTGGTTAACCTAATATAATAATAACTTTTTTTTTTATATAATTTTATATTATAACAATTATATTATACGCATGCAAAATGTGCAAATACGAACATATTAGTGATCGATCCAACAATTTTGAAATAACATGAAAACAGAACGAAGCACTACAATGTTGCATTTTACTAGGATGTTTAGCTCGAATACCGTCAAGAAGACGACAAAGAAGAAGGGAAGCCTCGTCAAGAGCTTACGTGATGATGTCAGGAAAAACTATTTCGTATTAACCATTCCATGATCAACGTATGTATGCGAATAAATATATTTTTACCTTATATTTGAATATCATTTGCACGATTCGTATTTATATATATCTATGAACTGTGGTCGTATGTTTGTATAAACATAAATATATTAATCTATTTATTTTATTTTTGCATGTGCCTGTATGGTCTGTGTGCATGGTTTGTATGCATATACTATGAACTCTGTATGTATGCTGTATGTATGTGTTAGAGTTCACGATTCCATGTATTTATACACCTATGTATAATATTTATATATGTTTGTATTGTACGTAAGTACAGTTTATATATATATATATATGTATGTTTCTATATACTTATTTATATATGTACGCACGTATGTACAAATATAAGTATGAGTGTAAGAAAATATATGTATATAAAAACGATACGCGTCGAAGTTACGACTTAATCGTGGTTGGCCCGGCAAGAAGTTGCACATCGTAAAGAAGATTAATTGCTTCTAAGGTACCTTATTCGTTTAGATTGGCTTTAGTACGAGGTGACTTCGTAGCGAATCTAACACGTTAAATGAACATTTTGTTTATTTTATTTTAATTCTTTCAAACAATTTATCTCCATGTCATTTCGTTCATGTTCTTCGATCATTTTTACTTTACTGCCGGTAATTATAACAGTGAACATAAGTCACAAAAATTGAACCACAATTGACTTTATGATTTATTTTATATTACAATTATTTATATTATTAACGATGAACTAATTATAAGTTAAAAAATGAAAATAATTAATTTTATGATTTATTTGATAGTATTGATGATGAACAAAATGAAAAAATAAAAAAATTTTATTTTACAATCTATTAAATATTACAATAATTTATATTTCGAAATAAATCGATAAAATAAATTTATATTATTTTTTTATTATTTAATCTAATGTCATAATCAGCGGCACATATTTTTTCATTTCTTTTATTTGACCGAAAAATGTTCTTTTTAAGTTCGTGACAGCAATGTTATTCGTCACTACGAGATACTGAAATCGGTTCAATTTAGTACTCGACAGGAATACACGTTTGAAAATACCGATCACTGCTTGTGATTTTTTTTTTTTAGGATAAATTGACTTCTCTAACTCATATATATATATACATACACGTATTACATTCATGCATAGATATATGTTACACGCGCGCGCGTACGTCTTTTCTGTATCTTTTACCACCTTCGTTTTTTTTCCTTTGATCGATACGATGATCGAAATAAGACCACAGCACGTGACTCTGTACGTCGATCCTTTTCAATCTTTCTTCTTCATCTTTTCCTTACTTAACATTTTACAAGACTCTATATCGATTCGCTAAACAGTATATTTTAACGTATTTTATCATCGATCTATCTTTCTCTATTTCCCTCTCCTATTCTGGAAATCTTTAAAATTTCGATACTATTTTTTAAATATTTTATAAGCAAAAGAGTAATAACGTGTTTCTATAATATATTATGATTTTTAAAGAATGATTTAGTTGTAAAATGTCGATACACAGAAAATTGATCTATCGATTCTTATTTTTACTGTCCCGTTGTTGATTTTTTATCGTTAAAAAAAAAAAAACTCGTTACCATCGGTGTTGTCGACGGTAATGGTGTCGTTCCCTGATTGTACACGAGGAGGTATTGACGCATGTTGACGCTTATTTGTTTGCGGAAAGCAGTCAAAGGCGTCCAGTTTCACGCTCGAATGGATCAAAGACGAGAGGTACAGCAACCTCGAGGTCGATAATCCCCGCGGAAATTTCGAAATGACTAACTTTTAACAACCCCTTTCTGCTATATTTCATATATACAGCTTTCCTTCAATGTGATCGATGGATGACGGAAAGAAAAAAAAATGTCGTTAAACCTTTATTCACGGTCACTTCTTTCGTTTTTTTTTGTTCTAAAAGATGAGCTTGTTAAATTTTTAATTTATTGTGCGAATATTTTAGTTATTAATCTTGATTATAATCGATTTTTAGATCGATCGAAAAATTAATTCGAATATTGTTTCATTTTTTAATTTAATTTTGAGACTCCAGATATTTTATTTTTTTATTGAGATTTTTTTAATTTGTTTATTTTGGATTTGTTTATTTATTTAAGTACGTTTAATGCGGTTTATACTTTCGTCAATCGATCTCGAAATTTTCTTTTCGATGACATCACCGATCACAACTAATTCGAATCGACGTAAAAGGACGATTAACTTTGCGTTCTTCGCAGATTCGTGTTTAATTTCGAAAAATAAATTACAACAGAGATCAATAACCACAACGAACGTGAAACGGTTTACGGAGAATTCCTTTGATTTCAATTTTTAGCCACTTTTTCATATTATATCCGATCTCTTTGATTTATCAATTTCCAACCTTAAGGTCAACGGCGACCAATGATCTGCAATATAGATCATTTATCGATCAAATACCTTTCGAAATAATTACACTTGCACAATCCATTTTGTTTTTTAACTGTAATTTTTCTCTAAACTCTTTATCTAATCACATTATATATGTAACAAAATAAAGTACAAATAAACAACATACCGATCGAGATTTTAAACAGAAAACAAGGGTAAAAATAAAAAGTTAAAAGAAAAATAGCAGAAAATAAAAGAAACAAATAAATATAAACAAAAAAGAAAAGAAAGATAAATAGAGAAAAAGTTTTCACTTCAAAAATGAACCGATAATAGAAGCTTTGACGTAGATCGACGTAATAGAAATTGATGCGCCTTTCGGGTGGGTCAAAGAGAGAAAGAGAAAGAGAAAAAGAAATGGTATATGTATATGGTTCGTAGTCGCGTGGGCGTTTCGTACCGTCGAAGCGACGCAACGGCCATCCGTGGAATTGAACGCTTAACGTCAGACTGAAGGCTTCCTCTAGCTCCTCTTCATGCACACCTTTACGAAATGAGGAACCCGGAGAGAAAGAGTGGAGGTAAGCAGTGAGAAGAATCGTTTTCGAGTCTGCGTACTTCTCACGTGTACTTTAAAATACGCTCCGATTATACAGCAGACAGAGACAGAAAAAAAGAATTAAAAAAGAGAGGAAAAATAGAGAGAGAGAAAGAACAAAAGAAGAGAAAATTATGACAGGGAGAAAGAAGAAGAAAAGAGAGAATAAAAACTGAGAAAGAAAAAGAGAGAGTAAGAGAGAGAAAGAAAGATAGTGAGAGTAAAAGAGAAAATGATGAAAGAGTGGGGAGGAGGAAGAGATGGAAACGGAATTTTGCCAAAAACTGAAAGGATCGTTTCATGAGTAACGTTAATAAGTGGTAAGAAGGGGTAGGATGAAATTTATAAAGACAAGGAAGATGGCATATGACGATGATGCATCGAAGATGTTAGAAACAAGCTACTCGACGGTCGTTACACGTTAAAACCATGTAGTTTTTTTTTCATATATGACAATAACGATGTTGTTCAAAGATTAACTTGTTATTGTTGCAAATGATTCTAAACAGGTATTTTATAATTAAAATCCATAGCTGTAATTTGTGGTATTTTTACTCATGTACGTTTGTATAGATTTTGAACGTGTTTTTGAATTACACGTAGAATTATTTACATATTAAGTAACCCTTCATCAATAATTGAAGTCTTCGAATTGATAAAATAAACGAATCTGAAATATCTTTCATGGAAATTGTAATTGATTCGCGTTACATCGAAATTCTTCGTTAGTTCAGTCATATACAAGAGAGAAAGAAAGATAAAGAGAGAAAAAACAAGAAAAAAGAGAGGGAGAAAATAATTTTTCTTTCATGTTTGATGGCTTACTCGTTTTTTAATTGAATTCGTATTTTAATGGAATTAAATAAAGTGAATTTTTTTTCTTTCTTTATTCCTTTCCAATTATTTTTCATTTATCATAAAAAAATTTATTTTTTATTTCAATATATATATCATAATACTTTTTAAATAATCAAATTTCATCAATGATTTATTTTGTCATTTTTTTTCATATAGTTGATTCTTTATATAATAAAAAAATCGCACACAAAATTAGCATCTTTCCCTTTTTTTACTCTCTTCCTGAGGGTTTCAAGGTTTATTCAAAATAGTGCCGATAGTCGTAGTAGGTTCACTCTGGCAATTGTACAATTTCGTAATAAACTAACAGCGGTGACAGTTTGACAGAATGGTCGATGTACTTTGAGAAATAGTTTGTCAGTTTCACGTCAGCTTGCTAACGCTTTTCTTTTTCTTCTTCATCAAAATTATCATAAAGTTTTTTTTCTTTAACCCTTTCGCTACGGTGGGCCTCGCCGCGGAGTACCTCGTCTAGAACGGAGCGACGTACCGAAAGTAAGAACATTAAGCGCGCGCAGTCTTTAGCATTCGGAGCCTTTTGTCTCAAAAACGACTTTGTGACATTACTTTTAGAAACAAAATGATTTGTGTTCATAATTTTTCCATGGATATATTTTTAATTCAACAATACAATTAATAATACACGAAGCGATACCATTTATCTTAACATTTGGTTCCATTTTTGGAGCGGGTGACTATAGTCACCCGTCGTGTATAGGTGGCATCGTGTGACGGGTGAYTATAGTCACCCGTCGTGTGCGGGTGTCGTTTTGTGGCGGGTGACTATAGTCACCCGTAGTAGTGAAAGGGTTAAAAACGACTTTGTGAGTAATCCTATCATTGAATTCGTGGAAAACGAAAAACTAATCGTGGTGTTTTCTCTCATTCATAGAATTAGGATTCAAATGAGAATTCCTTCTGAACTACCTAATCAAATTAGGAATGGAATCTAATAATACAAGCGTTACGTGCAAGTTCATTCGATCAACTTGCTCGCTCGCTCATAGTTTCTTTTCTTTCTAATTTTATGCCTGACTTTTTGGTTGTAAAGTAAATTAGAAAAGAAACAAAAGATAACCAAATAAAGCAGTAACTTACTTTGTTTTGGAGAGATTAGGATCGCTTGTCTTCCGTTTTTCTCGTAATTGTCGCTATAACAAAATAGATACAAGGAATTTATAAATAATTTAAATTTTGTATTACTATGAAAAATAGATCCATAAATTTGTGGGTTTAAGAAGAAAGGAAGCATGTGTTTTAATTTTTCTATTATTTAGATATTATTGTTTAAAGTTTTGCATTCCAATATTTCTTATTAGCAATACATCCTTTTTTCTATTTACAATACAGATGTGAATGTATTTGTTTTTAATAAATATTAGATTAATCAATAAGTAATGTCAAAATGTTCAATATACTGCAGTTGTTTATTTAAATATAAAATACTAAAAACTTTTAATATCAGGTATAAATCTACCAAATCAATATTTGTCTCTCACCTTATGATGTATCCGTTCCTTGTAACTCTCAGACCTATTTATATTTGACGTCTTTGGCTTACTGGAAAACTTATGATGCATCCTAAATAATACAAAATAAACAAAATATAAATTAACAATTAATTAATAATATTAATATCAAACATAAAGGCGCATTTTCTTCTGAATGGTTGATTTAATGGTGACGTTGAAAAAATTAGATAAAAAGAAGAATAAAATTTGAAAAAAAAAAAAAAAAAGAAGAAGAAGAATGTGGTTCTCTAGGAATGAAGATGAAACGAGAATATGAACGATTGTGTTCAGAAAAGAATGAAAAGAGATTTACAGAGAAACATATGTTTAAAAAAAAATCAACGTTTGATACATTTAAAGATATCTAATCCGGAAAAAAACATCGATCGTTTTTTCGTAGAAATCTTGTTCATAAAAGTGCCGACAGGGAATTCCTGTTTCTCTGCTAATTTCTTTTCTTCTTTTAGTAAAGATAATTATGAAAACATACATTTCGGACATTTCTTCTCTAGAGGAAGGATCGTCTATGTTATCGGCCGTGTTTCCGGTTGTACCACCGCCTCCGCGATGTTCTCCTAAAAGCATGGATGAGATAATTAATTATTTAACAGTTATCGATAAAAAAGAAAGCTTGCAATAAACCTTTGATATTAAAAATAATTATGCAGAGGGAGAGAGGGAGAGAGAGAGAGAGAGAGAGAGAGAGAGAGAGAGAGAAAGAGAGAGAGAGAAAGTTATTCGTATTGCTACACTCCTCATACAAATTCTTATCTAAAAGTTCTTATAGTAAAAATAAATATTAGGTTGACCTAGAAAATTCATGCTGTTTTAAAAAATAATTATTCAAAAGCAATACTTACTTTATATATATATATATATATACATGAAATATGACAAAAAATATTCTTTTGTTAAATAAAAATTAAATATTTAAAAAAAAAGTGATAAAAATTTTTCTAGCAACCTGATACCAAAAATGTTAGTCATATATTTATAATATAAATTATTAAACATCTTAAAATTGTTCCTATTGACCGATACATATGAATATTAACTTATGCTACGTAATAATCCTAAAATACTTTAATCGACTAAACTCTACCTTACACAATATCAAAATTAAATGAATAGATCAATTTAATGAATGTTTATTAAAAAAATATTCGCATGGCCTATAGGTGAAATGTAACATAATCAGAATCAATATAAATACATTCATACTAAATATACGTATACGAGAAGCAAGTTAACGTGTCTCTTTCTCCCTTTCTTACTCTGTATATGAAATTTTAAAAGGTATGGAAGGAAATAAATCTCGCCTTTTAGACGCACGCGTCGTTCTAATTTTATCAACCTCTAAGAAAAGGTAAAGCTCGCTGGATTGGAATTTCTCTGATTTCGCGGGACGATGATTCTGATCGATTTGTTCGACGTCAAGTTAGTCTTAAGCATCTAACAGAGTTCTAACAATAAGTATGCATTTCGAAAAGCACGAGTTAGTTATATACGTAAGAATTTTTAGTCAATCATTGCCAAAATAAAATCGATCTACGGAGATCTATCGATTTTTTGGTTCTACTAATTGAATACATAGGAGTTTACGTGTATGTATATATATATATATATATATCTAGATATATACATGTACTTCTTTCTCTCTTTCTCTCTTTATTTATTTCAATGTGTTTCTCTTTTGGGCGTCGCGAGAAAGAGAGCCTGGCGTTTCTCCAAATATCCAATCTCATATGGAAGAAGCTTATCAGCAAAGTCGAGCGAACAGCTTGCCCGTCCGTAAAGGCACAGCGTGGGTTATACGATCGTCTAAGTATAGGAGCACCGCCTTATAGCAGATTAACGCGTCAAAGCAAAACGAGTCTCTCTTGGGTAAGCTATCGAATCAGACGAGAAGAGAAAGTTAGAGAGAGATCAAAAATAATAGAGAAAAAGAAATAGACAAGAAAAATAGTATAGAAAGAAAAGAGAGAGAGAGAGAGAGAGAGAGAGAGAGAAATAAATAAACAGAAAAAACAGAAATTAGAGAAAGTGAAACAAAAAAAAATTTAAAAAATGGAGGGGTCAAAAGGGTTAGAAAGAAAAATAGAGATATAAAAAAATTAACTTGGTGGAAAATCGAAAGAGCTTGCAAATGCAAACAGTAAGGAAAAAGAAAATTTGATGGGGGTGGTTTTTATTTCCCTGTAAAAAAAGGGGAAGAAGAAAAAAAAACTGAAAAAGAAAAAAATAGTTTCCGGTCTACACGACACATATGCCTACATCTATAAGTTTAAAAATAGAGATGTCGAAGAGCATTTGAATTCGATTTAAAAAAATTTTTCCTCTGGATACGTTTATCCTTTGTTAACACTACCACCCCTGTCGATTTTACGCATGTCTCTTCTCCTCTCAACGAGAGGGGTGTGAGAATCCCTTCTTCTATGATTTGATCCCTACTATCTTTCTACTCTGTATTTCTTTTTTGGTTTATCTTTCTGTTTTTTATTTTATTTTTTCTTAAGTTATATTGTTGTAGCATTCATATCATAAAGAAAGAATGTTTGTATAATTTTATAAGTATTAGGGGGTTTATATATGCATGCATATAAATATATAAATACACATATACTAGTTATTTATTTACGAAAATGCTGCTCTAATAAATTTTAAGAAGTTTACGCATAACTTTCAAGCGTTTTTTTATCAAAGTAAAAAGTTTATTCATTTCTCTAAAGTAATTATATTTGTATCTTATCTTCTTTTTTTTTATAATATATAGAAAATTTAGCTTCTTTATTTTTCGTCAGGTTTATTTCCAGTATTATGGAACGAGCATGAACCACTAACCTGAGGATAATAGACTCTCGTTTTATTTACAAGTACATATATATTAAATTTCAAAAGTTGCTATGAAAATTTTATATTGTCAATTTGCCATAAGTTTTATACGAGAATATGATAGAAATTATTATCTATAGCGGTTACGTTATAATTTTTTTTTTTAAGTAATTACAAAAATATACAATTTGATAAGTAAATTTTAATACAACGAAATAATAATTATAATAGTATTAATAATAATAATAATAATAATAATAATAATAATAATAATAATAATAATAATAATAATAATAATAATAATAATAATAACAATAATANTAATAATAATAATAATAATAATAATAATAATAATAATAATAATAATAATAATAATAACAATAATAATAATAATAACAAGAATAATGAGAGCATTAATCAACTCAGAACATCGGCCGCTACAATGCACTATTTAAATTTGTTTAAATTTAACAATGAATGAGCTCAGGTCTACAACGAGAAGAAGTAAATAATAATAGCAATAATAATTATTATATTAATATAATATAATCTAAAAATATTATTAAGTATTTTTTTCATAAATGAATATAGTCTTTTATTTATAGATGATTCGAGGTTTTCATTATCTAGATATAATGAGCGAACATTTCAGTAATTAATTTAATTCTACAAATAGAGAGTTTATTTTATTATTTTCCAATCATGTCTTTTTAAAAATATTTAATATTGTTGACGATGTGCTACAATTGATAAATCGATCACGTAGTCATAATCAGTCCTATTACTTTTTCAATCAAACTTTTATTACTTCTTTTTATTATTTCATAAATTCTTTATCAGCATCATTTAATTGTTATTCAAAGATGCACAATACTAATTAATTATCTGCAACTATTCTCATTAATACTATTAGCAACATATTATTTTTTAGTATAAACGAAAGAATTAAAATGTAAAAGAAAAAGACATAAGACAAAAAACGTATGTGAATTTAGAAAGCTGTAGACTGGGTTACTGCAAGTAATTTTGGATAGTAAAATGTTTAAAATAATTTATTGCTCGTCTAATCTTTCTTTTTTAAAGAAAAACTCTTTAATTAATTTTTTTAAATTTTTGTGTATGAATTTTTCTAATAATAGCCGATACTGATATATAATCCTAAACGTTTTTTTCCTATTGCAGAAATCAATTAAATAAGCAGACGTAAAGTATTATAAGTAAAAAAAAAACAAAATTCAACTCTATTTTTAGACTTGAGAGCTGCAATATTCATTCATATTTAAATCTAATTATTTTAACTCATTCATACTTCACGTATTCAATTTAAACTCTTTAGTTAAAAGTTTTTTTTTTTATAATTCTATATATACTTTTCATGATCATTTTTTTCTGCTTAAGTATTTGTATATTGTATACACTGAAATAATTCATTAAAATCATATATACAAGCGTTTAAAATAAGATTAGTTTTCCGTTATTAATCATAACACAATAAATTAAGTAATAAAATAACAAATGAAGAACTCCCAAGTATTGAATATTTCAAGATATCAATAAATTCTCTCGTTTTTTTTTTTTATTTAATTTTGAAAATTTTTACCTGAATGATACAAATACTGTATGAGAATAAAACAAAATTTTATTTATTTTGTAAAAAAAAGGGTTACTCATAATTTTTTCTTTTCTTTTTATGTTTGAAGTCAACGCCGCGCGTAAATTTTTTAATATTGAAATAATAAGAATTAATCAGTGCAAAGAAAAATAAAACAAAATACAATAATTAATTAATAACTTATGTTCTGAAGGGTGAACTCGCTCTCACTTTTTCTCTCTTATGGATGGATGGATATATGTATATATATATGTATATGGATATATGAATGTATGTATGTATTTATGTACATAGGCGTTAATTTACAAGTCATGATATATACATATATATATTATACGTATAATACGGTATAATATTTCCCGTATTTGATCACGATTGCTACGCGGTTGTGAATTATATATAGTTTTGTATACCCGTTTGCTGTTCTTTTCCGTTTATCTTTCATTTCTTCCATATGAGCGTAGATATTCGAAGAAGAACCAGGATAAATAAATAATAAGGTTTTTAGTCGAAGCAATTAAGGGTTGCGTTAAGCGCAAAAATAAATTCGCGACATACGCGAAAAGCGCTCGCTACCCAGGATCGCTAGTTAGTTCCTCTCATTCTTTTTTCTTTTTTATCGTGTATAAAAATGTAAGGATATTATTAAAGCAAAACAAAAGAATCATTAATACTGCTATCCCCACCTATACAATCTCCCATACACAATAGATTTTGTTGCTCGTCACTTTGTTTAGAAGCATCCAACTCTTCTTTTTCTTCATCTTTTTGCTCATGAACATGTTCACATATGCTTTCCGTATCGTTTTCAAGTTCTCTGTCCGATTCTGGCAAATTTTGCAGATGTACCTCCGTTTCTGGCTCCAACTCGTGTTCATGCACTGGTTCAATGTCATGCTTATTTACTTGTTCATGTTCACATTCGTGTTCCTCTTCATTTTCGTGATTCTGCTGTTCCAGTTCTGATTCATATTCGTATTCTATTATAGGCTCGTGCTCATGTTCTGGTTCATGTTCTTGTTCTGTCTTAGGATATGTTTTTTCTTCTACTACATGACTAGCTATGACAGAAGGTGTATCTTCTGCGACAGTTGACGAAACCGTCTCTTCTGGCAGTGTTGTAGGAGGAGTTGGTCTTCTGTCTTGTTTATCACGAGCTTTATAGGCCTCAGCAGCTTCCGAAATATGTTTGCACCACAACTTTCGTTCTGCCGGAGAAGCAGCTACCAAATCATAAATTTGTGCTCCATTTTGTGAGGTATTGACCAAATACAAAGAATTTTTGTCAACAGCATTGTGCCTGACCAGTACAGTAGATACTTTTACGATTGGGCTCAGTACAGAACTTGCTTGGCTAGTGTTGATAAATTTTAGAAGATATTTTTCATCTTGACGATGTAGTAGAAATATCGTGTCGTCGAATAAAACGACGTGCAAATCGACCGGTTTTGCTCTATTCTGTTCCGTTCTACGCCATTGCAATGGACCCTCGTAAATAAGTTTGCGTTTGGTTATATCGAGATTCTTGAATTCTTGAACTGTTGGATGATCAAATTTATCGAAAGCGGATCTGTCGATGGTTCGTTGAATTTCTACGAGACGTTGGTAGTCTTCTGCTTCCTTTACAGCCTGATTGACACGACTTAAGATTTCTTTGCTTCGTTCGAGACTACGAAACACCGCTGCCTTTTCCTTCTCATTCGTGTCCGGTGTATATTTCGCGAGATTTTCAAAGAGCAAAGGATATTTAGTTAATCTTAACATACCAGTCAATATGTGATCCTTCAATTGTAATCTCCTACAAAGAGGATTTGATTCGATCTCGTTCAAAAATGAGTTTAATTTGAGATCTTTGCGACGACGATCTCTTAACGCATCCAAAGCTACTTGTTGTTTCGCGCAATACGTCGAGGCAGCACGTTCGAACGTCTCACCGTCTTCTCCATCGAACATCTCCAATAAAAGATCACCTATGTCACCCACACAAGGATTTTCCTTCTTCTTCCTCTTCATCGCTTGATTAAAACGCGAATGTATTGCTACCATTTCGTCCAAATTTGAGAAAAGTAATTGGATCTGATCCAAAGGTAGTACTTGCGATTCTAGTAATGGTCTATGGAAGACATGGGACAGAACCTTCAGAGCACGTACGTGAGATCGTTCCGTATGAAACAGTTCTGTCGTTAACAAAAAAAATCAAATCGTTGATGAACAATTATGTTTTCTATTACTGTTTTTGTTTTGTTTCGAATATAAATTTGAGATTAATCTTCGATCAAGGAATCAATCTACGTACCATTGATAACTTCTTGCCTTTTTTTTTCCGAATTACCAAGACGCGCGAGTACTTCTTCTGTAACCCCTTGACTCCAATCCGAAGGATCTGGCTCGACATCGACGTCGCTATCCCACGAAGTCGATGCATTTGCCGAGGAAGTTGCTGGATGTACTTGTTCTAGGCTCGTACTTGGACTGTCCAAACTTCTAGTCGATAAACTGCTGTTAGATGAACTACCAGCCGAATTTCCAGGAAATGTTCCAGAAGGGTCGCAGTCACTAAAACGTGTCCTGTTGTTAATTGTACAGGCAACGTATAGACAATTAATTAATTAAATGTTTGTTAAGATATTTTTGTTTTGTAAAAACATTTGTTTTGAAAGTTAACTGTTAACTATCTCGTTAATTAGATATTCTGAATATAATTAGCAGTTTACTTAACACATTAAGCGCCGGCGACATATAAAAAATTTAACGCTTGAACGCCGGCTACGTTTCAGCTACAGAAAATATTTGATTGTTTTCAAATCATCATATAGGTTTTGTTCTTTTAGTTAAAAATGTAACTAACGTGTATTCAATGCTCATGCAAGAAAACAATTCCCGCAACATTTCGGGATCGACATTTAAACGATCGGACTCAGAATCCCGCGTTAAGCGGAACGGCGCTTAATGTGTTAATTAAAGAATATACTTTACATAAAAAAATAAACGACTTACTTTGTTTTCGAGAGATTCGGATCACTGGTCTTTCGCTTTTCTCGTAACTGTCGCTGCAATGAATAAAAACAATTAGTGTATTGTAAGATTTTTTATGTAATTAACAATCCTTTAGAATTTGATTTCTTTGTTCACTTACCTTATGATGGATCCGTTCCTTGTAACTTTCAGACCTATTTATGTTCGATGTCTTTGGCTTACTGGAAATATTTTGCTGCACCCTAAATAATCGTAATCGATAAAGCAAAAATTCAGGACTTAAAATAAATTATTATACTGATGAATTAAAAGAAAATATTAATGTGAATTCAATTTGAAAATTTTATTATAATTTAGAGAATAATTAGAATAAATGAGAATTCATTTAGAAAAAACAGTATGTTTAAACGAAAATTGTTTTCTTTGAGCTTCAAAAAAGATAGAAAAATAAATTATAGTACTTTGTAAGTTTCTTTTCATTTAGTATGATAAATAATGATAACGTACATTTCGGACATTTCTTCTCTAGAGGAAGGATCGTCCATGCTATCGGTGTTTCCGGTTGTACCGCCTCCGCGATATTCTCCTAAAAGCAAGAAATAAGAGAATTCATTATTTAACATGCATCTAACACGACTTCCAATAAATATGCATAATTTGTGCATTCAAGTTTACAATGCATATAAAGAACATCGATTAGTCCAAGAAATATTTTTACTATGTTTATTTATTTAATGTTTATTTTTCCGAATTTTGCTTAAACCAAATTAATAAACAAAACGATTAACCAATTTATAAGAAAATAATAATACATACCTTTTTTTATAGCATTTTGTATGATCAATTTTCATAACACTATAAATTATTAATAATTCACGTAACCACTTTTTTCTTTTGGTTTCAATAAAGAAAATATTGAACAAATAACAAGGAAAATATAATTGAATTAACGATAATTCATTGTTACTAGCATATAAAATAAATACGAATAAAAATTTTTGTTTTAAAAAGCAATGAAAATAAATGAAATTTATGAATGATAATAAAGTGGTATTGATTTTTGGTGAAAGTGATCAAACTAAACTGATAAATATTGAGAAAATGAATAATCTAAAATAGCTCACCCTTCAGATATATATAGTTTGCTTTTTATTAAATTAAAATCATATATCAATTTATATCACAATGTTATTATTTTTTAAGAAATAAATTTGTCAGATAAATGTCAACAGAATTAATAGATATTTTCAATTTGTCATTCAATTTGTGAACGTGTGAATTAAATTTGGCAAATCAATTATTAATGTAATTAAAAAAGTAGTCAATAATTTGTCATTGAAATTTTTGACGTACATATAATTAAAATTTGAATGATTCACAATGTAACTGAATACATTTTTCTAAATTTACAGATCAATTATCAATTTAATTAAGAAATATTTGTAAGCTACTCATTTTAATTTCTAACGCATTAACGAAATTTGATACAGAACAGTTGGCAATTTAGAAGAACAAATAATGAACAAATTAATATAGTAAACTTGTCATTTAAATTTCTGACGCACGAACTTATCACATATCGATTACTATACAGCCTTTCATAAGGCATAGAATACACGAACGTGTCTTGCTAAGTATAGGAGTCCAGTCTTAAGGCTTGAGCAAACCTTGAAGCAAAACGAGTCCCGCGGTTATGCCATCGAACTAGACAGAAAGAGATAGAAAGAGACCAAGACAGACAAGAAGAGAAAGAGAGAAATAGTGACAAGGAAAATAAGAGGGTAAGATCGGAGTTTGCGAATGCAGACAATCATGAAAAAAGAAAATGAAGAGAAAAAAGAAAGGAAATTTGAAGATGGGGTCTCTCTGTCTCTCTCTCTCTTTCTCTTTCTGTCTCCCCCTGCAAAAACAGTTTCCGGCTGGTCTAAACACGTGCCTACATTTCTCTAAATCCTAAAATAGATCGAGAAAAGCTCGGAAGCTTTTCCTTGAACAATATTCACCTTTAACACGAAATGCCTAACCCTCAGATTTGATTCTTTCTCTCCCTTTCTCTTATATTTGTTCATCTTCAATTTTGTTTTTTGCAATTTTTCTTTTGTTTTTTTTTCTTTTTATACCTAGGAAGGTATTTGTATGTTTTTTTTAACAATAAGTTTTTTGTGCTTTCTATTATGTTTGGTTTTACTTATTTTCTACAAACTAATTTAGGTTATTATTAAGAAGTTTGTTGATAAAAATAAAAAGGAAGGAACAAAATGGTCAACCTTGAATAATATATTGTTTGAAGTGCCGATAGAGACTTGAAGAATTTATTACTTCAATATCTACGATGAGGAAAGTACTTAAAAAAAAAAAAAAAAGATTACGACGTTAACACGAATTGGTTATTAAAACATTTTTATGTAGACAATCTTAAAATCATAAAATTATCCTTTTTTTTTATTTTCCTCTTTTTTATGACGAAATAAAAAAAATATTTAGTTGTTTTTTCTCTTTCTAATGATAAATTAAAAAATTCTTGTAATATATGTGCTTATATGTATATATGTGTGCGTGTGAATTAATATTCGATAGATTTGTACATAACGTAGCCAATATAAAATTTACGACTCTTTCCTCGAATTAAAATTAAAATAAATAATTTACTTATTTCTTATGATGGAATCAAAAATACATTAGTATAAATGTATGTGGGTTAATAATATTTCATGTGTTCGTAAAAAAAAAACAAAAATAAAATAAATTATTTATTTTTCTCTAATAATAAATTTAAGAACAAGTTAACGTACATATACACATAACTTACACGCATATACGTGTTAATAATATTTCCACGGGATAGCATAAATGCCCGAGGCGATTTTTGATGAAATCTGATTTTGTGTGTGTATGCGTGTGTCGCGATAGCTCCAAGTAAAAATCCTACAATTAAATTACAGTCTCTAGTAATTTACACTCGAATTACATCTACGTATAGTTCTAGTTCGGTGTCTAAATTTGATCGAAGAATTTTCCTTTAGGATATTTGAAAAAAATCAAGGATGGATAAATGAATAAATGAACAGATGATTCTATCCAAATTGTGTGTGTGCCCGCGCATGCGTATAGTAATATCTCGTCAATATCGCTCGAATTATCCGAACTACGTCGAAAACTTGAAGCTTTTACGTTGCAGACTGTCGTAATTTGATGTGAATACGTTAGTGAGAGAAATGTATGAATGTATGTATCTGGTGGAAAGTAACAGAAATACGTGGGAACTCAGTCTATTTCTCCGATCTATTATAAACCACGTATGCATGTACCATAAACCGTGCAAGTATGAATATATACAACACACATGATATCTTCATTTACGCTGTAAATATGTGCATGTGTATGTGCGCGCGCATAGACACACACCATGTGGTTAGAATGAATTTATGCAATAGCAAGCAATTTTTCATTACCTTCATTCATTAACATTGATAACGCACAGGTACACGTCTCTTTGAATTGAACCTTGTATTGAAATGCATTTCGAATATGAACAAAATAAAAAGATGAAAAAACAATTCGTTTGCATTGAACCATTAAGAAAACTCATGTAAAATTAAATAGAATTTGTAAAGAGTAAAAAGGTGGAGAGTTTTGAACAAAGAAAGCTTATCGATATCAGATACAATATAAAGATCTTTTTTTTTTTCTTTTTCTTTTTTATATATTTTTTTTCTATATATTTGAGAATGTTTGGTGTCTGCTAAAGTTACTTGAAATCGTTCGGTGTACAATGTACAAGAAGAGACATGATTCAATGCTAGGTCTTACTGATAAACACATATGCTTAATGACCTCGAATACGAAACAATTATTGTCCAGTCGTTGGCGATTATCGTATGATGCGTAGTTGAAAATAAAAAAAAAAATAAAAAAAAACCGAAATGATCGAATAATCGAAAAATAGCGATATTCATTTTAGCATTTAAAATAAACTTAAGCAGAATAATTTGGTAAATTCGTTGGACGTGTTGGAATTATTATATAAAATAGGAGCAAACATGATTCCTTAGAGTATTGGACTGAGTTCATTTATATCCCATAGTGAACCTTTTCTATATTTTTTCAATCCACACAAAAAATAGCTAGTATAAATATCACTCAGTGTATTTTCACGTCATACGAAATATAGAATAAAAAAAAAATATATCTTCTCTCTCTTTTGTTCAAATTATTGATTTTATTCAATAATCTCAACAGGACAAATAAATATATCCACAAATATGTTTAAAGTATTTAATTTAAAAAAAAAAGAAAAAAAAAGTTACTCTCTATTTGCTTATGTGATTAAAATTGCGTGGATCATCGATTCGTATTCCAACGATAAACTTTCATGCACATTCGAAATAAATATTGACTCGGTCAACGAGTAATTTTATTGGAATTTTTTTTTATACACATAGGTGAACTAAAATATTCTAGACGATTATAAAAATAAATTATTTTCTTTTTCGAGATTGTTTAGACTTGAAACAAGTTCCTAGAATCGTACAGTTTATTAAAAGTTTATAAATTAATTTATATTTAAATCTAGAAATTTGTAATTTTTTTTTACAATCAATTAAGTAATTTTCCTTTCTCAGCCTATAATAAAAATTTTAATGGCAGACCTATACTATAAATAAATAAATAAATTAATCGAATAGTTGTGAACTGTGTCGAAGCTATCACTAAATAACGATTCCATATTATCTCATCTTTTGTTCACCACACGATTCATAGTAACAGGATCCGAACGGGTTTTAATTTACGTCAGCCTATCAAATTAAACAGTATTTCACGTAATTACGACACCACGTTTCCGGTGATACATACTTAGTTAATTTTACGAGACAATATTTTTTAATTATTATTAATATTATTATTAACCCTTTGCACTCCGACTCTTGCTAACAAACACTATTAGCTTTTAATCATTTTAATAAAAATAAATAAGTTATGGTAATGCCCTTAGGTCGAAAATTTTGTGTACACGTGCATGTGGCATGTGTTCCTATAAAAGTGCTTAATTAAAATAAATAATTATTGTTAATTTACTAAAAACGATTACTATAAGAAAAAATTTACAGAGTATAAAAGATTAATATTTATAAATTTTGTTCATCCCTAAAATGTGTGAAATGTAAATTGTTATCTTTTAAAAACCTAATGGATTTTGTTCACATGTTTAATCCTTCACCAACCTTGATTATAGTTTATCTCCTGTGTAGTTCTCCTACTATCCAATTTTTTATCAATATCTTTGCATTTCGCATAAATTTCCTTATTGTTGTCATTGTTGGCAAGAACATCAACGAAATTGTTATGATCATTTCGATGATGATTATTATGATGTTGATCCTTCACAGTATCATTCTTCTTTTCAAACTTGCACAGCTTTGATTTATTGCAAGCAGCAGGCACATTCAAACGATCCAGATGCACGATTAAAGCTGTCTCTAAGACCCCATTTGGTTCACGAATTTTTCTAACAGCTGCCAAAGTCTCCCAAACTTTACCAGCGATCGAATATTTGCTGCTGTTGCTACTATTGTTTTTTGTACTCTTAACCACGTTCTTCGTCTTTGTTTTCACCTTCTTTGAAACTTTGTCTCTGCTTACCTTCTCCAATACTGTTGGTGGACCTAATTTTGGTTGAATTTTCAAAACATTTTTATTTCACTTTCTTTTTGTATTTCTTTTCTTTTTTTACGAGTGATTTCGGAAAAGCTCCAAGTAGAAACAAATGAGAATATTTATAATAATTGCGTAAATTATTTTTCTTGATTTTTTAATATAACGATAGTCTTGTGAGTAAAAATTTGAGAATAAAAATTTTGAGGATTTTTTTACGAACCGGTGATTATGAAAATAGTTTATAAATTATATACTTTTTTTTTTAGATGTCCAGGTACTGAATAAATAAAAAAATTATTTTTTTCTAATGTGACATAAGCAACGGAGAAAATAAATTAGAATTATTTCTTTTGTAATTTACAATTTTAAGAATAACATTTAACATAAAACGTATTGTTTAATATCACGAAAAACTAAGATCACTATCATAATTACCGGCTCACATGTGATAAGTATTACAATATTGTCGATATATAGGTTAATTTTAATATCGATGAACAGATAATTATTTCAATCTTAAAATAGATGTGATAAAGTCACAACACGTGGTACAGTTTAAATATAATAAAAATACTTTGGTTTTCCCCGTATGAAAAGTTATTTTTATAAAATCATCATAATACATGGAAACCGTTATCTTCTGTGTTCGAGCTTTTCCTTTGAACTTCTTTTTTATCCGATAAAAAACTTGCACAACAAAACATTTCATGAATCACGATCAATTCAAGAATATCACGTTTCGTTTTTAACATCATTAACACGATTTCGATAATCTAAATGATCACAGAAAGTAAACGAAAGGTCGAAAAAAACTATCTTTCACTAATATCTAGTCGGATTCGATATTTCGATGGAATTTCCTTCGCCATTTTTATCTTTCTAACGTATCGGTATGTTTGATCTTAAAACGATCGTTTACATGTCGTTATAAACGTTTAAAAATCTCACATTTATTATCTTCCTTCCTTTTTTCTTTCCAATTTTTTCCTCTTTCATTTACTTTATATTTTTAATCGATCACTGAGAGATATACTATAGAACATGAAAAATACACGAAAAGTATAAACAAATCACTTGGTAGAAAAGAAAATTGATATTAAATTTGAAAAAGATGAAAAGCTCGAAAGAAAATTGAAAACGCTTTCACGGTTTTTGCGAAGAGAAACTACTTGTCGAGCTTTTCCGGGATTTTGCTCGACGAATGTGTATATATACACGTATGTCGCGTATGTATATTCTATCTCTCTCTTTCTTGTTGGAGGCGTCGCGACGCTTCTCACGGCGTCTATCTTTACCGTCGCTTTTGAATTTCCGGTGGAATCTGTTTCTGCATCGTTCAGAAGATAGCTTGAGGTTGCCGAAGCCAGTGATCAAGGGAGAAAGATGAGTAGTGGAGGGGGGATAAGGGTTGTTGGAACCCATAGCTTCCCCCTCCAGGGACTCGCTCAACTGTTGCACTTCGACCATGTGGAGAAAGTCGACCCCTCAGAGAAAATGACAACCGTTTTGTACAAGGTGCTGGCTGTTCCTTTTTCCTATCTCTTTTCACTCTTCCACTTCTCTTTGTATATACACAAGACTCGTTCTTTGAAAAAGCACGTACGATGCGTGTTCACCAATTCGATCCGATCCAATCCTATCCTCTCTCCCTCTTCTCGAGAGAACGGCAGCCGAGCAGACACTAATTTCCCTCGAATACGTTCTCTCCTTTCCTACCCGTCGACACAGTGTACTCCTCTTGGTTTCCGGTTCGACCCCACCAATCGAATAAGTTTCCTTCGTGTCGCGTGGACTACGTAGACATTCAATACATTGATATCCTTATCTAGTATTTGTATGCGTGTATGTATATTTCTATGTATGTACATAATGTAGGTATGTGGTGTAGATATTTATTACATTGATATATCTTTCTATGTATACATATACGTATATATCTATAATACAATGATACTTATATCTTTCTATGAAGTATATTGGTATAATGTATGCATGTAAAAACTTTTTATTTATCCTTTGCAATATGTATTTAATATGATGTATGTATAAATATATAATGTGTTATATTTATATCTATCTTTATTGTGTATGCATGCGTATGATATGTATATGTTATGTGTAAGTTCAACCATATCTCTTTTTGAATTGAAAAGGAGAGAGATAGAGACAGTTCTTGTTTCCTTCCTTCCTTCTTTCCTTCCTTCCTTCCTTTCTTTTAACAATTTTTTCGTCATGTTATTATAATTCGTGCGTCCATGTTGTGAGCTATGTTATCATACCAAGTTCTGAATAGATTGCAACGAAGCATTTTGATAAAAACGCCTACGTTCTATCTCTATCATCTTTTCTTTTTCTTCTTAATCTTCTTCCCTCTCTTAATTATGCCTCCTCCTGCTGTTACCCTCGTTATTCTTATTATTGTTTTCCCTGTGTACTTTTTGCTTAAGAGTAACTTATATGAATGAGCGAGAGAAAAAGAGAGAGAGAGTATTTTAATCGCAAAACAATTTATACAATTTATTTTGGATTTCTTCCAATTTCTTTCTCAGTATTTTACGATCCCATAATCGCAATTTAAATTCATGTTTAACTTAATATTCGTAATACAATATTTGTATTATGCTCGAGAGACCTATACTAAGATTTGTTATTTATTAACATCGATAAACTTTGGTAAAGTACTGTACTAAAAGTGTGAATAAATCTATCGAATTTATCGAACTATTATAGTTCAGTATACTAACTGTAAGATACATAAGAGAGAAAAAGTTTTATATTACAGTATTTCGCAAACTTAATATCCAGTTGTGTAGTCCGCGTACATTTTTCTAATGTGTATTCACTGAAGTCTTAAGGGTTCATTCTGGTTTATCATTTTGAAAAAATAAATTTTTTTTTTTGCATTTTTCGAAAGTAGACATATGTAGAATTATCATACAAAAATTTTAGAACGATCCGAGCAGTCTAAGTATATTATTTTGCGACCCAAACACATAGAGATATTACAGATAGAGGAGACAAACCATCTGCGATGGTGTAAGTGGAAATGTCTCTGCATGAATTTAGCAGCAAAAAACAAAAGGTTGATATTGACCTGACAAAAACAGAATTACTTGAAAGATGTTTAGGTAGCCACACATTTAAAATAATAATGAGGGCTTCAACAAATGCKTTTGGGCTATGGTGCCTAAACACCTATTTAATGGTAAAAAAATTGTTGAAATAGCTTTTAAATTGGCAGMTTKTATATTCAACGAAGGTTTTGATCCAATACTGAAAATAATGCACGTTTTGGAGATAAAACTTGGCCCTATCGCAGTCAATTACGCTAGTAACCGCGGCAACACGCGCGTGCGCTCAGCTAATTGTTTGAGCGGAGAAGCTTTGATAGAGGCCAGGACACAACGAAAAAAGGCTAGAATGGAAGAAAATGAGTATTTTGAAGAAGCAGAAGGCATACTATATGGTGCAGGCATCGCAGAATAAGGTAAAGTCAGACTTTTTAAAAATTTGTTAAAATAAACTTTAAACGCGTTTTTCTCGAAACAATGTTTTTTCGGTTGGCGGGCATGATATCTCCGAAACTACTCAACCGATCCTTCTGAAATTTTAACCACATACTCTACACATGAATGGCTATCTCGCATGCTACAACCAAGACAAAATATTAATTTTGTATCTTTTTTTTACAAAAAACTGCGAAAAAAATCAACAATTTTTTTCTTTTTCGAAAAATGACCGTCATTTTGTTTTGTTTTCATAAAAATTGATAGTTTTAGCATACCCGATAGCCATTGTCATACTGAATTTAAAACCGTTTAATTTTTTTGTTTTAGATCACCCGTTCTCAAATTTCGATGCCCGCCAACAGCATACCTACTTTTGACGGGTTCACGTTTGTCAGCCATTTTGAATGTCAAAAAACGTTAAAAACAATAAAAAAAAATTTTTGTCTTGTACTTCTGGAGTGTATTTATCATACCCAATAACTTTTATATGTATATGTATCCTACAAAGCCTAAAAAAAATCGTGAAAATAGCCTTTTTTTTCGGCGTATAAACCAGAATGAACCCTTAAATATAAGTTTCTAGAGAAATATTGAATTATCATAATATCGAATTTTTTAACCTTAAATTTTATATATGTACCCATAATAATGTGTGTTGTCTAAGTCATATATCTCCTGTTTCGGGATATTTGAAGGATTACATTTTATACACTAAATAAATTTCACATAATGTTCAAATAACAAACATTATTTAACGCTTCATTTTTGACAATATCGTAAAAAATTGTATTAAATTAATTTCATTTCAAATAATTTGATGTAAAATAACTGATAATTTTGATTAATTATTTTTTATTAATTTTTACTTATGTTAGACACCACTTTCATAATTATAGATACATATGTGTATTATTTTATTATCAAATTTAAATTAAATTGATTGGAAAAATATTAGGTTCGGAAATAAACATAATTGAAATAGAAATTTATTTTATATTAAAAATTTTAAAACCGATTAAACTGTATTTAATTTTAAAATGTATTATGTTGAAATTAAATACGAATTGAAATAAAGCAGTCGAACGAAATAGATAAATAAGTTAGAATTTCTCGTAACGCGAGACTATACTATTGCTCCCCTTTAATTATTATTAATCATTTCAAAACATTGATTAGTGCGATAAAACGAGCGAACTCAATAAGTTTATAGAATTCACAACAAAGATTGTGCTACGTTTATTCGTATTCTCAATGTCGATTCTTCTTTTAAGTTATTTGAAGAAGGATAGATTTCTATAGCTAAATATTATTTGTAAAATTTGGAAAAATTTCTTTAATCCTTTTTTTATTTTGTTAAATATATATTAATATATCAAGACTTTTAACATTATCTGTAACATATTAAATTGTTCAAACTACACTGTGAACTTTGTTTATTATGTCGGTAATAATTCACGTTAATGATTTATGCGCCATTAAAGAATAAAATTTAAATTTAAAAAAAAAGGAAGGAAGAAAAGGAATGTTCAAGAAAATGTAAAAACGATTAATAAATCATGGGTATTTTACGAGTTAAAAGTCTTCGAAAGATTTCTCAAGTTAAAAATAAAATTGCATTCCTTTGTAACATTGCCAACAATTTTAATTCCATTCGAAAATTACTCTTCAAAGTACAGAGTGGCCAAAAAAATAAATCCTAAGTAATTTTAAAAATCAATTAGCCCTTTTCTGACATTTTTTAAACTAACTTTTATTATCTTTGTTTATAAAATTAGAAGTATTAAATAAATTATAAAATAAATACATTCTGAAAAAAAAGTTGCGAAAAAGTTTAGAAAAAAGAATAATTAAATTTGAATATAATCTATGAACTTTTGACCCTTCCTGTATAAAGAAAAGATAAGAGACTCTCTCGAATTAGGACATTGTTTTTGGACGTGAATTCTGTGCGATAACTAAATGCATGCTGGACGGAGTAAAATCTACAAAAATCAGAAACGCGAAATAATAAATATTATGCGGCCTATTTATTACTTTTGTTTTTCTTTTAAACCTGTACAGCATCTAATTAAAATAAGATAACTCTATTTTCGTTTAACACTTGAAACAATATTTTTTTCCTTAATTATTATCCTTATTTATTTATATTTATCTTTTTTTAACGTATATCGTACCTAATTAAAATTAGATTAAAGATAAAACGATTTTAGCCCGGTTCGGCATGTGAAACAATAAGTGTTTTCCTTTCGAATTATTATCATTATATATTTATTTATTTATTAATATTTTAACGCGTACCACACCTAATTCTAATGAGATTCAAGATAAGATTCTATCCTCGTTCGGCCATTCGTTATGAAAAAGCTTCGCTTATGACGATGACTAATGCGAACTGCAGAGGACGTACCACTCCCTCTTGGATTGCGTACAGATTTAATGGCACTCGTATATGCATCTGGTTTCCAAAATTGCATAACGCTATGTGATGGTTGTTACTCACAAGAGTCGAGAGACATCCGGTTATAATTCGTTCTTAAATAATTCCAAGTTTCGCCAGGACGAACCGAAAATATGCGACGAAATTTACATATGTTTCGACTTTTCTCATTTTTTTTTTTTTTCATGAAATTATTTTTATGCTTTTGGTTCTTAAATATCATTAAAATTTCGTATACATTAGCGGGTACGAAAAATATTATCAAAACTCGAGTTAGACACATCCGCTTTCACAATACGTTTACACGCATAAAGCAAAATTGATTTTATGAATTACAAGCGATAAGACGTTTCCGTAGCACGTTTTGATATCGTATATTAAAATCATACTCATTATGGTATAAATTTATAACATAGTACAAAGACATTAATTAAATCATTTTCTAAATGCTCTAAATCATATACTAAAATCATACTTGTGTAGTATAAATTTCTAGTATAATGCAAAGTTATTGAACGACAATTTTGATAATATTTTAAACCTCACGTTAAAATAAAATTTGTGGTATAAATTACAGTATAATATGCAAAGTCAATTATCCAACTGACAGTTATCAATTATCCAAGAATTGTCTAAAATATTCTAAACAAATTTTATAATAAAAAAATCCTACTTCACGTTAAAAAATGAATCTATCATAAATTTGTAGATATGATTATGATAAATCGAATAAATTAAATTTTTCGTTTGTTTGTTCTTATTATTTAATTATCGTCACTACTACGTTCGTTTATTTTCAATAAGATAACGGAACTTGAATTAGCAAGAAAAAGATATTAGTCAGAGAATATTAGATGTCTTCCTTCCTTCCTTCTTTTCTTCCTATTAGAATTAATATTCACGTTAAGGGCTGACCTTGTATTGTATTCGCTTATGGGACGCCACTTCGAATTGTGGACACCGGATAACGCGTGGTTGGTATAAACGACGGACAACGACGCTCGACAATTAAATTTATTAAATTAAGACCCACTTAAATGTCGTCACGGCGAGACGCGGCAAAAAACAATGGCTCTTTCCCTTTAATGAATTACAAGCTCTACAATTACTCGCATTATGAGTGACGCGCTTAGTACTCATGTTTTATAACCGACTCGTATACATACTATAGTTTAGTGTAATTGGAAGTATTTTTTTTTTCTTTTTTTTCTTAGCAATCATATTAAATATATGTGCCGTTAATTATGACAAAGAGCCAAGTTAAAAAAATGTATAAAATTTATTTAATAATATAAAAAATTATAAAAAACATGAAATAAATCAATGTTTATTTGTTTATTTTTTTTTACTAACATTAGCCCACTTACATAATTAGATATATGTTGAAACACACATATTCACCTTTTTTGGAGGACACATCTTAATATCACAATTTACATATAAAGTATTTGATCTTAAGAACGCGATGGAATTCCATTAAAAAGAGGCCATAAAATGAAATGAATAATAATAAGCACATTAAAAATTTCTATTTTAGATTTTCCAACTAAACATATAATCTTCGGAAATTTTCCAAGCTAACAGTAAACAAGAAATAGTCTCCTAAACGAAACTAAATAAAAGTTGTGTGGAGCCTTTTATTTAAAAATATCTTTTTTAAGTATGGTTGCCTCATGCAAAAGACTACGCGTGCATTTATTTAAACATTCTAAAAGAATAATTCAGACAAGCTCACGACTAATAAGAAATTTTTCCTTTATGTTTAAACATTGATTTAGAATAAATTTCTACATTTCCCTTTTTCTTATTTCTTAATAATCATGCATTCATATTTGCAGACATTTTATTAAAAACATCCAAGCTATAGTTGCAATTTCATGCGCTTGGTTTAAAATTGTTGTTTGACAAGACACGAAGTCTTACACGACACAATTAACATAATGCCGACATATCTCAAATCTCGCTATAAAACACTTATAAATCTATTATAAGCAATATATTTATTATTGATAGAAAAAGACGTGTTACTGAGATTATTAACCGCGTGATACGTAAGATTGTTTAATACAATAATATATAAAAATTAAATGTATATAATTAGGGAATAATTAAACCTTGGCCTAAGGAGACATGTTCAATAAAAATGAATAGCGTAATTGTTTTGCAAAAATATTCATTATCAAGCAGTAGAATCAACTTACCATTTTCACCATCCGTTAATGCTCCCGCATCTTCTTCCCCCCTTTTGATTTTGTCAACTGTAATTTCAACAAAAATAATCCTTAGATAAATATTTTACTACAATTATAAAATATAATATACTATTCAAAACAATTAAAAACTTATTGTAGTATCTTCGTCAATATCACATATCATATTTTATAATCATTAATGTGTTATACAGAAAAAACGATGAGTAGAATAAAATCAATTCAGTTTCTCGGGTCACTTAATTTTTTTTCCCTGTTATTCACTTGATTGATATTATAAAACCAGTTCACACTAGTGATCCTTTTATTGTTTTATCCATCTTTAATTTCGATATTATTTTGTGCATGCAATATGAAAATTTGAAGTACATGAGCTCAATTCTTTTATATTCATTTACTTTTGCATAACATTTATGTTTCAATATCTATTTTCATATATTAAAAATATACTTACTGTGTGACGTATGATTCTGAGAATGATGATGATGATGAGACGATGGTGGTTTCCTTTCCGGTCGAATGCGTTCCATTAATTTACTTATACGATCATTGCCTCTATCTTTCCTGACTATTGGACCAAGACAATTTTCTTCTACTACACGAACACATTGTCGATGAATGCTTAGGGAACAATCTACACGAATGAAGAATAATTTATTTTAATATTTTAATATACATTGTGTTTGTTAATTTCGTTATATCTATTTAAAAATTACTTAATTTTATACGTACCACTACACAGATATCCTTGAGGACCTATACCACCAATAATTAATTGGCAATGGTTGCAATAAGTTATTGTAAAATACTGATGTGCTACAAAGCGATGTCCTCTAATCGTCATTTTCCTAGTCTTTCCCGTAAGTAATCTAGCTTTAATATTTGATTTATCTTTAGCTACAAAAGTAGGTACTCGGTCAAGAGACACCGGTCGTATTTGAAAAATTTTTGTTAATATCGTAGCCAAACCAGCTGCTGTTGTAAATTGTCGAAGATCTACATTTTCCTTTTCTATATCTTCGCTGAAATATAAGAATATCATTTTATTTATTATACATTTTTTATTTAAATTGTAAATATTTTATTATTAATAATATCTTACAGATAAGGTTCCATTTTAGGCAAAAGATACGTTTCTATAATCTTCGTTTCTTTCGCTTTGTCAGATACACTTTCATCCAGCTGAGAATCACTTGGGCCAAACAGTGTACCCAAACCTGCAGTCCTTTTCTGTTGAAAATCTGCAAGTTGCTCGTTCAGCTCCTCTTTTGCTCGATTACGTGCTTTCCAAAATATCTGTTTAATTGCCAATAAAAAATTGCTTTAAAAGAACTGAAGAAATACATACAGTGAGTCAAAAAAGTATTCGTATCCCTATTGTCAATTTAAAACAATCAATATTTTCTTGTAATACAATATTTAAAAATTCTTATATACAGAAATTTAAAGATTATTATACTTTTAAATTGATATAAATTTTATTGTAAAAAAGAGCATTTTAATATAAGAAAAGTAAAATTTAACTTAACTGATAAGACAATTGGTCTTATAAGAAATGCTCAATCATTTTAACTCTTTCGCTACGAGCGTCGTCTATAGACCGTATCTGATTGACGACATATTTGTACGAGATTCGGCTATAGAATTCGACAGCGTGATATTTTTATTGTTAGGTATATTGAACATTGATGGCATTTGGCTCATTTTTTAATTTGTTTTTAATTTTTTTTTGAACAAATGTAATATAAACATGAATCGGTTTCGCAGCGAGACCTGCCATAGCGAAAGGGTTAAAGGCACTATAAAATGAAAAGCCAAGTACTACTTATAAAAATAATCATTGTGTATTCTTTTTACATATTGTATAGATGCTAATACTTTTGTGAAACCGATTTTTCATCATTATTAATGTAAAGTTATATTTTTGTAAGAATAAAATGTTTTTTTGGAATCAAATTTATATTCATTTTAAAGTTTAATAATCCTAAAATAGGTTTCTATAAACAGAAATTTGGAATCTTTTCATTACAATAAAATATCAATTATTTAAAATTTACAGTAAGAGTGAATATAAATACTCCTATGACTCATTGTATGTAACAATATCTTAATCAAAATATACCTACTTTACGTAGAATTTCTTCTTTATCAGATTCTTTTAGGAGAACATCATCTATTTCATGTGCAACGTTTTCATCTACGTTATGTAGATGGAGAGGCTAAACAAAAAATAATTAAATGTTAATTTAAATTATGTAAATAACAATTGATAAAAAAATATTGAAATAATAAATTTTTTACTTACTGCACCAGGTACTAAAAAACTAGAATGAATTTCGTACGCCCACTTTCTCATTTCTTTGGCGTTTCCTTCCTTATATAAATCCGTTACTAAGTAAAACAACTGTAAATTAAATTATATATTTTATATTAAATGTTAATATAATATATTTATATATAATTATATATATTAATATTTTTAATATTAAATATTTTACAATCTGTGATATAATACACTTTACCTACCAGACTGGAAGGATCACTGTTTGATAAAACGTAATTAATAAATACAGCAAGATGAGCATGATGTTCCCACAGCCTTGACAATGATTTGAATGGGCCGTGGTCTTCCAATTGACCCTAAATCAATGTTTGATATAATTAATTATTTATAGATTATACAAAGCAAAATTATGTTATCAAAGAAAGCATCTAAGAAATAGACTTACAAATTCTTGATCGCTCATATCATCGTCTTCCATTGACATGATTGGTTGTTGTAACATTGGTAAGCCAGGAATGCTTTCGTTGAGAAGTGTCTGTCGTAGTGGAGAAACAATCACGTAACTATCGTATGAACTCTTCAAAAATAAAACATAAAAACTCAGAGATAAATTACAACAACAAAAAAATTAATGAAAAAATAAATAAAGAAAAACAATAAGAAACAAAGAAATGACATATATCATATTGTTATACAAGTAAAACCGATGTAAAAAAATGAAACTTACATCATTTAAAGAAGAAGAGGTATCATTTCCTGGACTAGGTGTTGGATATGGTGGAGGTGGAGTTCCTGGAGGTGTAATATGAGGTAAATCTTCTACTTCAACATTATTGTGTCTCGAATGTCTTGTAGGTGAAAGATCACAAGCAGATTCAGATGCTATTAAACGTCTGCTTGCCTCTGCAGGGGAGATCATCGAGGCTCCCAATTGCTCTGGACTTGATTTTGTCCTTTGATGTTTATTTAGCGAATTTGACGAACCTAAATTTGCACCCTGCGAAAACTGCAAATAGACAATTATTTAGTTCATTGAATCAAAGAAATTATTATCACACATTTATATGCAATACAACGAACAGTAATATATAAAAACAACAATTACATAAAAAGACACTTTGAAAACCTATTATGAATGCATAAGTATTAAAAAAATGATGAAAATGAGAGAGTGAAAGAGTGAGAGAGTGAGTGAGAAGAGAGAGGTATGTAAATATTATAATAAACTATTAATACGAAGAAGCATTTGCTAAATGTACGATCTAACGATATAGCAAATTATTAGACAATAAATTCTCCTATAGACATTTAACATAGCAATAAAATGTAAATATTTGTTTTGCAATTATGGTAATAATATAATTTCAATTATAAAATAATTCTGAAAAAATAAAATAAAAGCAAGTCATAAAATTATGTAAAGAAAAATATCTGACTATATCCAAATGTATAAATATATAAAAATTAGACTGTAAATAGAATAGCATACACAATATTATGAGATACATATGTGATCAGTGGATGATAAGATTACTTACAGAGTTAGGTATGCCATGACTGGTGGTTGAGGGCGTTAAATGAGTCAGCAGATGTCGTTCCACCTCCATTTGGACTGTATTTTGTGTATTTATTGCAGGTGACGGTCTAGGAGGCAAAGGTGGTGGAGAAAGACTTTGCATGGATAAGGATTTACGAGAAGGTAGAGGTGGTGGGACATCACCACCGCTACTACTGCTCGAAGATGGATAATAGTCCGGGGTACACGCGGTGTTTGTTACCAATGAGCAAAGCTGTAAGACACAACAAAAGCATTTGTTAGATCAAGGTTAGCAAAAGCTTTAAAACACCCATTCATCAGTTGGAACACCTCTGACAACCAGGCTACCGATAACTATATAAAAGAATGTTCTTTATAAAAGAATGTTCTGCATATTGAACGAAATACTTCAGAGTTAACGAGAGACTTCTGTTGTTTTGTATAATTAAAGCTTATTGTTGGCCCATATTATTATTAGTTAATATTAAAAAGGATAAAATAGAATGGAAACACACACAACAACAGCATAAATTGAAACTATCAAAGTTTAGCGAATAACATAACGATGATTTTAAAAAACTTAATAAAAAAGACTATATCGACAAAAATTTAAAAATCATGTAATAAATTTTCTTATATAATAAATAATTATGTATTCTATAATCTAAAAATATTTAAAATAAAACTCCAACAAAATGATATAAAAATTAATCTAAATAAAGTGTTAATAGTATAAGCATAAAAAAAATACGCACTAATAAAGACAATAAAGCAACATCATATAAAACTTTGAAAACACAAAATATGTTTGGATTAAAACACTGGTGATCATTAAAAAGATGAACGAGCATTAAAATCTTGTAAAACAACGAGCATAATAAAAGAAAAAATAAAAAGAAAAGAAGTAAAGGAAAAAAAATAAAAATTATTCAATATGAGTTCTTACCTGCTCGTTATTGGTAATTGCGGAAAGTCGATCCTGCAAGGTACGAACTCTTCTTTCGGCCCCTGCTAAATCCGATTGTAAGGTTGCAACATTGTTGACATTGTAACCACAGGCTCCAGCTTTGGCTATTTCACTACGAAGTTTATCGACGTAACTTCGTTCTTTCTCCAACATCAGCTGGAATGTATGAACGCGTTGGGTCTCCAACTGTCGTTTCTTCTCCAGCTACGAAGCGTAACAAAAAAAAAAAAGAAACACAAACAATTAATATTAGTCGAAATTTACAATTACGGAAGTAATTAAAATATAAAATAATTATATAAATATATAATAAAGATACATATATGTTGTAATGATTAACACTAGATATACCAGACCAGTCATTTTGACTAGTCGACCATTTTAATTCAAAATGTCTACTTCATGTAACATTTGATTTCTGTAAATAATTAAGCGTTTTGTTATTTAAAAATGTCTATAAATCCATTTATCTATTAAAATTATTATTTTTAAACATTTTTTGCTATTTTTTAAGAGTAAATAATAACTGGAAACCTCAAAAAGCATTTTTTTATACACCAGTCATTTTGACTGGTGTGGTAGAAATAGGTATACTGAAAATGGTGGTATATCTAGTATTAATTTTAATAATAATAATAATAATAATAATAATAATATATTACTATAATATATTAATGGATAAGTATACAAAAAATGCTATTATAAAAACAGAGTAATAATGTATAGATATTAATTTGAAAGCAAAATATTTTTATTTATATTAATTATTATTTTAAAATTTGGTTTAGTGAAATTACAGATAAAAATAAGCCCGCAAATAACATTTTGACGGAGTCTAGAGGAGAACTGTCCATTACAACCGTAGTGCGACTGATAATAAACTACGTAACTGCGAACTCTCGTATAAGTTTGTATATTCGGGAATATGCTGTTTTCAGAAGTTGGAAGGAGAAGTTTAGAAGGAGAAAGAGGGGAAGAAGAAACAAACTATAGAACGTGTAGCAAACTACACGTCTAAAAGGAGTTCTAATAGATAGGTCGGAACAATAAACTATCTAGAAACAGTCACGATAATAATAACAACAATGATGACTACGAAAGATAATAATATTATTGAAACATTTTGTGAAGACAATTTTTAAACACAATAAACAATAGAAAAAGAGTAGATAATTATAAAATCGATAAGACAAAATAAATGATAATATAATGACAAAGTTCCTTTATACATAAACGATTTACGAATATTACACATCAGTAGTTAAAAAAATATATTTACCAAGAATCTATCAATATTTTCGATTCGTTGCGATCAAATATAAATAAAAGAAAAAACCTATAACTTTTTTAGCACTTAAACACATACACATAAAGACCTATAATTTTCGCGTTAATAATTGATTATACAGATTTATCTTACATATTTTTCTGTACCGTCCATGAGACGAATGTCTGCAAGGTCAGTATCTAAAACAAACTTTACGTAACTTTATTTCCTTAACATCCACCCAGTGGATTACAAATGTAAAATATAAATCTCTTGACAAACTTGAAGAATTTGAAAAATCAAACGTTCAATCACTTTCAAAACGACTAGGGGTAAACGAGGAAAGCTTTCTTTGCATTTTGACTAGATGGTGAGCAGCTGAGTCACGTGACAAAATGGCGGCAGCATTCGATCAGTGCGCGGCAATATTTGAATAAAAGAGGAAAGAAAAGAAAGGAATATATAAAAGTGGGCTATTGAAAAAAGAAAAAAAAGATAATGTAACTCACATCGACCGGTTGCGGTCCGGTGATAAGGGAGTTGCAGGGTGCACTACCACTACCACCCCCCATTAGAACGGTTGATGCCCTATAAAGAGAAGTCGCCGCTTGGGAGGGTGATAGCATCGCCGTACCAGACGGCAAAACCGAAGACCGTTGATGTTGTTGACCGGCCGGGTAACCGATCTGTAAGCCTGTACCCATTCCTGTCGAACTACCAGCACCGAGTGGCTTCTGCTGCACCGTCAATGCCACCTGCGTTGAGGCTGCAACAAAGGTTCAAGGTCGAGGATTAGTCATTGGATATTTTCGCATGGCTTTCTGGTCAGACTATGCTTTCTGCTCTCTTTCTCTTTCTCTTCTCTATCACCATTTCCATCTCCATATCTATCTTCACCTCCACTTTCAACTCTACCTCCATCTTTTCCTTTAACTCTCCTTCTCTATACTCAACTTTACTCCACACTTAAATGAGATTATCCTTAGCGAACGTTAAAATCAAATATATATAATAAAATCATCAACGTTAAAATCAGATATATATCACTTTCTCTACTCCTTAAATGAAATGAAAATAATTTCATTTCAACAATAAAGATAAACGATCTTTAAATGAACTGAATGCAACAAGGATCATAAAAATGGTGTAATTGTAATATTGACATTTATTATTTAAAAATTACTTTAAAAAGTAAGAAAGTAAGTATATTTTTGACAAATAACTATTTAGTATTAATTTATATCGTAGAGCATATAATATCCAAAACTAATACATAGTGAAATTTTTTAATTATAATACTTTGATTATTATCGATTTAACTATTCAAAAGAAGGTTTTTTCAGGTCTTTATCAGGTTTTTTGGTAACAACAGTTACTAAAATATTCTCACGGCAATATTGAAAAGTTAGTATGTGTCCTACTGCGTTTAAATCGTTTAGTTGTAAAATTCGCTGAACTCTCGAAACGCGACGTCATTCAAGCGAATGCTAGCGTCGTATTCGCAAAACTCTTCCTAACTGTTAAATGTAAATATTTAGGCTGGCATATGTATTACCGATCTCTTTGAGATCGTTAGTTAGTTCATTTGTATATACGTATGTGTCTATACGTGTGTGTGTGTGTGTGTGTGTTAGTCTCGTTTGTAACGAGTATGAAAAGGACTTAATAACCTAGAGTACGATGTAATGTAGAATCGTGGGTGAGTATCATCCTCCTCATGGTCATCATCAACGACATTAGTAATACGCAATTTATTATTCTTTCCTTCTCTGTGAATGCTATATATATATATATATATATATATATATATATGTGAATCTATAAATGAGAATGGAAAAGAGAAAAAAGAGATAGATGAGCCACGAAAGAAGAAATATAAACTATTGGAATTGACCAATAAATAATTTACATAGAATTTTTAATATTAAAAATGCTAGAATTATTTACTTGAATATTAAATACACAAAATTTGCAATATAAAAAATACTACATAGTACTAGACATAAACTTGTAAATATTTTCAATATAAAAAAATACTAAATATAATATAATTTATATAATACAAAATAAAATAGTATAAATTAATAGAAATTTCGACATTATCGATCAATTTAATATTTTGTTTGTCGCCTATTTTTATTTCTTTTTCTTTTAAAAATGAAATAGTAATATATTTCTTGATTTTTGAAATTGTTCTCGTATCTTCCATTAGTCAATCTTTAGTCGAACCAACTATTTATTGTAATACGGTATATTCTATGATCATGCTTTTTTCCATCGAAAAAGGTGGGGGTGAAATGGCGTATGGGATATGCAAAACGATTGAGGCTTAGCATGTTCCTCGGGTAAAGAAAATAACCGTATTGCCACGAAATCGTAAGTTCGATCTCAAACGCAGTCTGCAAAGAACGCACGTACTCACTCATCCACGGTATGGAGGGACACCAAAATATTTGCATGCATGTCTACCGAGACTGGTGCATGAGTCACGTGTATACCACCACCGCAGCACACCATGGTATTACCGAACATTCATACTTTCGAGAGAACGGAACGCAACCTTGTTTTCGAATTTTAGTCACGGCCAATAATTTAACAAATAAAAAATAATAATTATATGTTTAAAAATAAAAAGAAAAAATATATATATATTTAAACATTTATTCCTCGTCGCATTTGAATAGATTTATTAAATGATTTGAAATCATAGGCAGTTATATAAGTTTTCTCTCTCCAAGTTTCGTGAGTCATCATCAATGCTATTTCTCTCTCTCTCTCTCTCTTTCTTTCCTTCTTTCTTTCTTTTTCTCTCTCATTCTCTTTCGCAAAGTATAACTAGATAAAAGATGACTAGGATTCTACCGCTTGATCGAGACCAGTTGTTTTACTTATGATCGAACGCAACGCTAGTCGCCTAAGCAACAACCATAATATATCCGAAGCTACGAGAAATCATGGAATAGCTTGTGAATCGTCGATTATGTAAAAGCGAAGAGTTATGATAATCCGTACAATTTATTTTGCAAGACGACAAAGAAAATTACGACAATGACAATGACAACGATGATGATAATGATGATGATGATAATCATGACTATGATTATAATATCCAAGTCCATGAGAATCTACTTCCTAATTTGCACTCTCCGAAATCGTATTAAGAAATACGTTATTCAAGAGAATAATAACGCGAGGTTTTTCTGCCCTCTCTCTCTCTTTCACATTGAGTTAAAATTTTTTATATTACGTCGCTTATAAATTATAACGTATGATATAAAAACAGAAACGAGAGAATGAGTAAAATATAATAATAACAAAATAAATGGAAAATAAATAAATAGATAAATTCTTTTTTACAATGCAACCAAATTTGGATATTATGTCTTTGAAATTATAACGTACGATAATATAGAAAAAAGTGAGTGAAGGATGATGATGATGATAATGATGATGATGATGATGATGATGATGATGATGATGATAATGATGATAATAATAATATGAACAAAAAAAAAATAAATAAAATAGTACCAGAGTAAATTTCCACCGGTGTCTCGACCCAAGCTCTTTTGAGATCGTATGTAGTTCGAGTTTTCATGTAGGCGCATTACTAGCAGCCCACTTAACAAGATCCAACCACAATTTCGATTAATTTTAATTTTCTATTATTTTGTATATTTTTATTCTTAAATTCACACACTATATATATTTGTTTGCAAAAGAAATGTACTCGTTTAAAAGGAAGTACGAATATACAGGCGCGACGTCGTACTCAAGACTGCGTCAAATCGTGCTACTGAGCACGAAGAAGTCAAGAAAAAGAGAAAGAGAGAATGAATATGCGTATAAATGTGTGCATAAGAGAGAAAGAGAAAAGGAGAGATATATAGATATATTCCGCACAAGAGAAGAGAACGTGGTGGATATTCGTACCGGGAAAAGTTCGGAGCCAGGTGTGTATTAATATGAATGACGAGGTTCACTGTTTACACACTTCTATACGAGCACGGCACTGTACCAACCTACGATTGGTTTATATGTGACCAGAGATCGACAAACTAAGAGTTTCAAACACTATCGTTATACCATCACAATCTTTGGATATTATACTCGTAACTTTTTTCTTTTTCTTGTTTCTTTGCAAATTCATTTCTACACCGAGATCGTCATCGTTTAAAAGAATGATCTTTGCATTTTCTTCTCCTTGCTCTTCGTTTCCTTCTTCACGTGGATTCCCTCTGTTAATCGATGACGTCAGAGACAGAATCACTTTATGTAGGAAAATCTTACGCAAAATCTATACAATTATTTAAATCTAACGATTTAGAAAATACGTATTTGGATTTAATTTATCGATTTGCTAATCTTTTTTTATAAAACAAAAAATATAAAGAAATATATTTATGTTATAAAAGATGCAAATAATAATACTCCTTTTCTGTAATCAGAGTTTTTGTTTCTGATTTAAAAAAAAAATAAAATTGTATGATATGAAAAAATATCATAAATTGCATAATAAATGCAATACTACTCATACAAGTTAAATGGTTATATTATTATAAATATTGTTTTAATTATATTATTTGTTAATGATATCGATTATTCGATTAGTCGTTATCGACGATTTAATAATATTAATAATATCATTTTAAAAAATCTTTAATTATATCAATACTAAATTATAACTTATTATTTTAATAATATTATATTTTTATAATATTCATACACAATATTTATTATACAAGTTATAATAACTGCATAAATATATTATATTTAAGTACACATATAATTCATACTTAGCCAACTAGCCTTGGTATATAAACTAATTCCAACACACATATAACACGTGACTTCAAAATTAAACAACAACGACGACGTTAAATATAATTAAAAATGAACAATATTTGTGTGCATACATATGTGAATATTTTCTTTTATACTTTAATACATAAAAAATATAAACGATCCAAAAGATCTCCATCACGATAAGAAGATAATAATGATAAAAGGAAAAGATGATCGTTCTAGAATATGTACATAGTTCGTGCTTAGAATGAGAACCAACACCAATCAGACCAGTTGTTGGTAAGCTCAGAAAGAACACGATTGAGTCAGAGCTCCTGACACGGTCAGTTGCAACCTCCGCGTCTTTTCTATATATACATATAGTTGTATACATATACACATGTTTTTTTCTCTTAAAAGTATTTTTTAATCCCAAGAAGAAGGAAGGTTGTACGCGAATACACAAATACAAGTACACTTGACTACTTGGTCGCTATTAACAACCACCCATGGTTACGCGAGTAACAAGCCTGATATAAATCGGTTGATATGTCTTTTCACGACAATATAACCGATCCAAAAATACATTAGCTTTATCTGTCCTGTTCTATATATATGTAGAGAAAGAGAAAAAAAAAGAAAAGCTTTATATTACCCGACACACTTTTGCTAATCGCTATCGATTCAATCCTTCGCGCGTTCTCACGTGAATGTGTTATTCATTCGATCAATACGAACAATTTGAAATAGATTAAATAGAAATGATTCGATGTGTATTATACTGGCTTTTTTGTATGTGTTCTTTTTTTCTTATTTTGTTAGTATATATTGTTCATAGAAAATTACGAAGGAAAAAAAAGTCGTAGTATAGTACGCATAAATTATAAAATATATAACTAACATAATTACAAATTTTTCATACACAATTGAGAAAATAAAAAAATTAATTTAACATATGTAGATAAAAATGGCGAGAAGAAATACATTAATTAATTTCTAATTACTGTCGAACATAATCAATAGAGAATCAAAAGACATTCATTTAACGTTAATCATGATAACGAACCAATCAGCTGACTGCAGTTAAGATTTGGCATTAAGCCGTAGGAAATCCGGGAATATTGAATTTCGAGATTCGAACGAATGGTAAAATTTTTTTTCTCTTTTTCTTTCTCTCTACTGAACTTTGAATAAATTCATGACTTCGCGAAAATAACGTAACGTTCGTGGAAAAAACCGTTCACGCGAACAGCACGCGTCTAATCTTTCTAACGAAAATGCTGACTTTACAAATATCCTCTTTCTCGAGACGATCCTTCCTTTTTTTTTATATGTGTATGAGTTGTCTGAAAGTTCGATATCGATTTTTAAGGAAAATTCAAAATGGAAATACTTTTATATTTCGCTATATATTTAAAAATATACAAACTTTTCAGATAACATAATGCTTACTATACATAATATATTTAGTAACTAATTGTAAGTTGGAATTCAACTTCGTTCTTTTTGCAGATAGCAACATATTTTACATTGTTAAAGAAGTATTCAAAATATACAGTTGTACATTTGCATCAATGCACATCTATAAAAACTTGCATTACTTGATAATAGAGTTTGTTAAACAATGCAAAGTGTGCAGTTGTACAGATGCATAACTGCAGAAACTTACGCTACTTGAAGATAAAGCTTGTTACACAAAACCAAATTTTCTTTCTATCTGCAAAAGAAACAAAATTATAGTCCACCTTAGTTACTAGACATATCATGTATATTTTTCCCTTTACTCCACAAAAAAAAAGAAAAACAAAAGGAAAGAACAAAAAATCAAAATCAAACACGAAAAGGAAATCTTCCAATCATACGATTTTGTTTACGATTGCTAATGCGTCATCAAAATAAATAAAAAAAATTAAAAAATTCTCAGATGATCTTCAAAATGAAATACTTTTTTTTGTTAAGAATCTTTTAGGTTTACAATTAAGCTTAAGTTTTCCTTATTACAAAAAGAAAACAACATATACTAAAAGTAATGTTTAAAAAGTTTGTAGATAAAGAATATTTGATATTCTACAAATCAACCCAGAGAGATTTTTGGAGCACCCTGTATTGACAAAACACGAGACGTAATCGTTGCACAAAGACGATGAGAACGAATTTCGCGTGGAAATTCGTATTCGTGAGGGGTGAGAGAACAAATTTACCTACTCACCCAACAACAACGACGACGACGACGACAACGAATCACGTTTAAGACTCTTTCCTTCTCTTTCTCTCTTATTTAGTGTATTGCTCTTTGTATGTATCTCTCCTTACATATCTTTCTCTCTCTTTCTTTTTCTGCTTGCTCGCTTTCTATCTATCTCTCTTCACAGCTTGTATCTTAATGTCTCTATGTCTGTTTCTCTCACACGAAAGAATATTTGTCAACCGTCTGATCTGTAGATGAATGGTAAGAGGGTGCGCCGCCATTGCTGAAGACGAAGAAGAACGAAGATTTCTTTGACGAGAAAGCCGAGAGGCGCAGATTCGTCGTTAATTTTAAATATTCATGAGTTACTAAGAAAACACCGAAGTGATTATGCTGATGGGAAGCTACCGAATTAAAAGGGACGTTAATGTACATATATACCAATATCAAAGACAATGCTATTAAGTATGTACTACCGAAACTTTCATCCTACGAAAAATTCTCTATTCCCTACCTTTACCTCTCCCTCTTCAATTCTCTCTCCCTTTTTCTTTTCATCACGAAAACGAAACTTATTTTGTACTTTGTTAAATTCATTAAATCCAATAAAATACTCTTGTTCTAATTTTATCTTTACTTCTATAGACAAATTTCTACAGAATGAGAATTCAAAGTTTCCAAATTATTTAATAAAATTAATTAGGTTTTTATTTTTTAATGCTAATCTTCTTTCTTCACATAGTATAAAATTGAGTACTTTATTATAAACTGAATATAAACAAATAAAACAAATTATTCTATAAAAAATCTCGAAGATAATTTTTAAAATCATTTAGGAACTTTGACATCACCTATAAACTTTCGTTTTTTGAATGATGTTTATTATTTTATTATACGTGTATCTTTTGGAATAAATTATTTTTGTTATTACATATTCACTTTTTCTTCATCTAAATTTAATAAATCTTTTCGTTTATCTAATGTAAGACGTTTGTTTTGCCGTTGAAAAATATTCTCGATGATACTTCAAACCCTTTTCTAAAACTCTTGATTCTACCCTTTGGAAAGTACCTAACGTTTCTAATGTTATATACCGTTAGATATTCTATCGAGTTTCTTAGAAGAGAATATATCCGAATAATTCGAGCCAGAAAAAGCTAGGAAATTTCCAAAGTCGAAACGCCTACGATACTAACGCGAAAGCGAAACACGTCTTCGTCTTCGTCGTAACTGTTTCTAGCCACGGAAAAGAAGAAAGACAGAGATAGACAAAAATAGACAGAGATAGAGAATAATGATCGTCCTTGGAGAGAGAAACGAATACGAAAAATGGATGGATGATTTTAATACAGAAATAAAGGGTAGGGCCAAAAAATTCCCGGATGATTTCATAAAATCAATTATTCTTTTTTCAAAACATTCTAGACCAGTATTTTTTTCTTCTTTACTATATTGTAAAGTACATTGACTATGGTTCTTATTTTAGGAATAAAAATAAAAGCCTAAAAAGTTTCCAAAAATCGTAATTAAATTTGGAAGTTTATTTACAAATGCTAGATCCATTTAACAACTATTGGCTAGTATTGTAATATTTTATGGTTATTTCTTAAAGAATTATATTTTTTTAAACTCCTTTTAGAAGGATTTTATGTCCTCCATTTTTATTTTTTCTAAGTGATTTTTAAAAATAATAACTTTTGATTATTATAGCATTATTCTATACAAATTTTATATGAAATTATAATTTAAACAATTCTCTTTAGGATCTTTACGTTGCTAATCTTTATTTTTAAAAATTATATAAAAACTTTAAGCCCATTTAATAAATTATTGCGAACTTTTTATTATTTTATACTATAATAAATACCTAAAAAATTAGAATTTACAAAATTCTCTTTACAAAAATCTTTCGATTCCTACCCTGTAGTAATTGGTTATATGCAATTTATCTAAGAAATCAGCTGATCTGCTAGTATTTAAAATACTATTTATATAAACGATATACCATGGTTTTTGAGAAATAGACATTTAAATAATTTTTACGACATGACTGTTTGTTGCTGACTGTTGCTATTGGTTTTGTAGTGGTTAGTGGGGTGATGATGCTGACACAATGCGCATGTAAGTACCTTTACTATGAGTAAAAGAGAGACAGTAGACTAAAACAGTCACCGCTATAAACTCGCATGCTTACATCACTGAAGGCACTCTCTGCTGTTTCTTTCATCTTCCTTCGTAGTCGTAGTCGTCGTCGTAGTCGTAGTCGTAGTCGTCGTCGTCGTCGTCGTCTACTCCTTCGTCTTTTTTGTTCTTATTCTTATTTTTCGTTGTGTGATTGTATATAACACACGCAAATTTATATACACATATAGGTACACACTTACTTACTTATATATGTTGCATATAGGAATCAAATAGGATTGCATGAAAAGTTCGTACCGATTTATAAATGCATATAGTTTCATTTATTTATGAATTATCTTTCTAAGAAATAATTATTAAATCGTAATTCCATAAGAAGTTAATATTAAATAATTTATAAATAAGCCTAAAATTTTGTTTAAGCGATAGTAACAATTATCTAGAATAAAAAAGGATGGAGGACAAACAATCCTCAWAAAAATTATTTACAAAAAAATGCTATTCCTTAACACTAGATTTATGGACCGAGCTAATTTGACTCATAAAAAATTTGATTACTGCACATATATAAAACTTAAATATTAATTTTTAAAAACATATATATTGTGTGTGTGGTTTTTAGTTACGTAATTAAATATGCGTAAATATTAATTCCTCCCTTTTACTCAACCCTCCATTCAAGCAATGTTTGTAAGTTCTTAAAATCAAGTGAACAGAACATCCGTAAATCTTGTGTTAAGAAATTATAATAAAATAATGTAATTCAATTAAATATTTTTATTTTATTGAATACAAATAAAATTAAAATAAAATAATAATAAATAAAGAAATTACTAAGAATATACATCGAATTGAAAATATATAAAAATAAGTGTTACCTATGAATGATTTTTTTGGTTTAAATCGGCATGAACTTTCCAGGCAATCCAATATAAAAATATTACAATAAATTCATAAATCATTTTCCCACCCCGCAATTGGCAATGAATAGAAGAAACGAACTTAAGACGATGTTCATGTAATATTTAATGTGGAACAAGAATTGACTTGACTTTTGATTTCGAGTAGTCTCTGTTTCTTTTACATCATTATTTTTGCGAAAAGAAAGATTGGAAACAAACGTATATGAATATGTATATGTATATGTACACGTACACAATATATGTATATGTACTCACATTTTATCAGCTTCACTACGTCCGTGTGCGTGGACTGCATTACATTCACCCCATTGACCTAAAAAAGTAGAAACAATCGTTATTCACCTTTTTACTTTTTATTTTTCTCTTTCTCTCTCTCTCTCTCTCTCTCTCTCTCTCTCTATCTCTCTCAACTCAAAAGAGAGAGAACACGTCGACTATATGTTTTCTCCCACGCAAAAAAGCGAGTATATAAATTATTAATACTAGCAAAGAGAATCGTTACTAATACTCTCAAATTTGTTTATGTATTATTCTTTTTTTAATTTTATTTATTTAGCAGTACTTTGATTCGTAAATATGTATATATACATATGTTTAATATACAAGGTGTTCTGTACGTTGTGTTACATGCGAACAAATGGTGATTCTATATAAAAAAAAAAACTTAGTAGAAAGTGTAGAATGAAATTTTTTCAAATGAAATTTGGTTTTAGAAAAAATTAGTTTGAAAATTTGTCGAGTACACTTGACTGAGCTTGCAGTCTTGCAGACAGGGAAAGCAGTTTTAATAAACATAGAAGTATAAACGAGGTACAAGAAAAATCATGATACTGACAATGTCGATAATAAAGCTTTATATGAACAAATTTTATTGCATGTTTTCGACAGTTCTTTATGTACGATCATCCTTTGCTCGCTTAAACCAACAATTACAAGACATCCTTTATATAAAAACCATTTGATAAGTTTGTGGCTATTTATAGTGACCTTAGTAATTTGTAAGGTAACTGTACCCATAGTATGGAACACCTGATTTCAAAATTTATGAAACATAGATATTTTTAAACAAATGCATTTAGATTAAAACTTGACAAAATTTAAGAGATTTTTATTTTTTTATTTAAGAGACTTTATTTAAGAGATTTAATATATATATTTAACTATTATATATTTAATTATATTTAATTATATTATATTTAACTATATATATATAGTTAAATTTATAAAAGATGAGTTGTTTTGAAGTTATAGTAAAAAATGTATATTAGGTAAAATTACAATATGCTACAAAAATTTATATTTAAATATAATTGATTATAATATTCTGACGTAATGTGTAATATTTAAAATTTGAGGATTACATGTTATGCAACGTATAAGAATATTTATGTATTTGTATAATATCAATTTTTGAATCGAAGAAACATATAAATATTATTAATATTATATAATTAACATTAAAATTGTATGTATATTTCATTCTTAACTCTTTGTCCTATAACCACGAGACTGATTCTTGGTAAAGAATTTGTGTCATAAAAGAAAACCACGAGTCTGACTCGTCGTAAAGAATTCGTGTTATATTGATTATGATTACAGCCTAAATGTCTTAAAATGATTATTTTTTACCCAAACGTTGTTTGTTATTGTACAATTCCTTATGTTGCACTGAAATATACATGTCATGAAAAGTATACATTTAGCACCAGTTCGGGTACACGGCCAAAGAGCTGAATGGCACGGCGCTCGACCGATCTTATTGTTTACTATGGCTCGCGCAATCGGCAGATCCGTGTAGGACAAGGGGTTAATGTGATTAGAATTATTTTTAAATGAATTCACCTTGATTATTTTGTCGCCCGCATGAAGGCCAGCCCTTGCTGCTGCACCACCTACAATTGTCACAATTGTAACATTACAAAAATATAATAAAATTAAATTACATTATTAATTAATCATTCGAACGCTATTTTTAAATTGTGTTCTTCTCATTCTCAACCAGATGAAGATCGAACGCATTTAAATTTCAAAACAAAAAATGAAGAACTTCAGATGTTTCATAAATAAATATTGAAATTACTATATTTTATAAACAAAATGTCTAAACTATGTTCTTGCCAGACAGAATGAAAATTCATCGAAATCGAGAGAAATGAACTCTCGTTTCGATATACCCAGAAAGACTAGTCATTTCTTACAATCATACATATGTGTATGTGTACATATATTTGCTATAGGAAAAAAAGGGTTACATTTTCGTATAATTCGAAAAAAAATATAAATGATATGATATCGCAAAAAGTCGAAGTTAAATGAAGGTAAACACGAGATACTTGGAACGTGTAAAATTAGATTGATATTTGCGAAAGGAAAAACAAAAATCAACTAAGGTAAGCAATAAGAAACTCCCTTCAATCCTATATTTCCTATATATTCAAGTAATAAAAAACAAATTTAATCTAAAAAGTTTATATTAAAATACTTACAATAAGTATTAATTATTTTTAACAAAAATGCCTAATTATTTACAAAAATAAAATCTTTAAAAAAAAAAGTTACATTACTTTTTTAAATTATAAGCACTTATGCGTGTGGTTCACCCGATTCGATTAAGAAAATTTGAAAAAGAAAAATAAAAAGTAAAAAAAAATGAAGAATACAAAAATATTATAATTTACCCTCTTTGACGGATTGAACGTAGACAGGATTATCACCGGAAACTTTCATCCCGAATCCAGCTTCATCCTTGCACACATAGAGGGTGGTGACGGGTGTTGGCTCAATGGCTCCAGCCCCGGTGGCACCTCCGCCACCCCCGAGGCTGCGTCGCAACGCCGCTGTTCCATTCATCCCTTGTTCGATCACCGCTTGGCCGAGCCTCACCTCTACCTTTGCCCCTACCCCTGCCCTGTTGTCCAGTGACTCTATGACCTGCCGTACAAAATTTATCCTTTTATAGTATAAATTATACTAGTATTTATTTGGAACACTATATATAATATATATAATATTATCATATATTATAGGATGGGCTAAAAATTTCTAAGCTTGTAATTTTACAACCAAAGAAACAAATAAGCTAAAAAAAGTCTCAAAAAATTTTAATTAATTTTTCGAGTTATCTACAAAATTTGGAAATACCCTGTAGTATTTAATCTTAAATTTAATCACAATTTATTACTACAAATTCAATTATTTGATTTTAATATTTTTAAATAAATTTGTAAAAATAAAACTTTGCAACTTTCGTACTACAATAATTTTTCTTATAAACAAATAACAAATCATTAGATCACAGGAGATTAATTTTTTTTTAACATTGAACAAGTTCTATGACGACTATATTTATTACAGTAAAAATATAAAAAAAAAAGAAAATTAAAAAAAAATAGCTTCTATCTTCTCGAGAATAAAATCGATCGAAATTTATTGAGAGTAAAAAAAAGCGAGGTCATTTGTAAGGTCACTCTCTGCTCAGCTGTTTGTCGGTCTCTCTCTCTCTCTCTCTCTCTCTCTCTCTCTCTGATCAAACGAAAACGCACACACAACACTTGCGTATGTCGCACTATGGCTTTGATTCGTAATCGATAATAATAAATAGAGATTATTCATGCGTCTAGGACAAGAAGGGGTCAGTGTGTCACAGCACGACACACAAGTTTATCGCCTAACCAACTATTACACGACGATTAATGAGTATCATACAAAATAAAACGTCCGACTCTTATTTTCACAACTTTGTTTAAATTCAGCATTGAGAAACTCTCTATTTAAAAAAAATCTAATATTACATTATATGTAATGTAAAAGAACAGATAAAACTATTCTCAAGAATCGGCCAAAAATTTAGCACAAATTCTACAGATCAGGAATACTTAAAAAGAAAAAAAAATTATTCGATTATTGTACAAGCCATAAATTTTTAAATGAACAATAAATAATAAATACTTTTGATACTATTCACCTGCAGAGAGATAATATTTGGATATTTAAATGCAACAAAGTTGCTGATTGGCTCAAGAGTGTTAACTGGAATATTTTAATAAATAATACTAATTTTTAAACAAAATAAAATTAATAAAAAAAGAATTATAAAATTTCATGTTCCAAGTATACTCTGCTAACGATAAATTTGTTAGAATTAGAAAAAGCAAATGATGAAGAAGAGAATGGCCTCCTCTTCATTATCATCATCTTCTTCTTCATCATAATCATCATCATAATTATCATCATCGTCATGGTTCTCCTTAAAGAGAAGATAACATCTTAGATAAGATAAATCTGACATTATATGGTGAAATTTTAACGAGTGATCTCTCCTCGTGTTATATTCGCGATCGTTCCAAATACTTTTCCAACTAAACTCAACTCTCGAGATTTTATGCACTGTGTGTACTTCCCCTGGCCGATTAATATGGCACACATAAACCGCTCGCTCTCACTCTCTCTCACTTCGTGTGTATCCGTGCATGGATCATATTTATTATGCATCATAAAAATATATACCATCGAACAGTAGATTAATTTTCGCTGATTAGAAATATCCTCACAGTTAAAAATTTTCTTCACTAAATTATCTATTCAACTAAAAGCACGAATTTTGTATTCAAATAATATCTATACCTATTGATGATTAGTGATTTTAAATGTATATAGATGTGTCAAATATGTATGTAAATGTAACATAATTATTATATATCTTATTTATTTTTATTATAATTAATAGTAATATATTTACATTAAATTGGTAATTAATTCCGTATCCATATATGTAACATATATTACATAGGAACCTAATATTAAATCATGCACGCACACACCACGTATATTTATGTGTATAAGTGAATATTCACGTAATAAATTTTTACGCATACATATATGAATATTGACAATACAAGAAACGTATTATATAGCAAAAAGCAATATCATGGATCAACGCCAGATACAAGAACAGATATGACGATCGAGGACATCATCTTTAAAGGAAGAATTCTTCTCTATCATTGGGATGCCAACGACAAAGCATTGCCACACTGCGGACATTCGGAAAATGACAGTGGCAGCTTTGATGCAAGTACAATACCGTCTCTCTTTTAGGTACCTTATCGTCATCTGCAGGTGTTTCCTTATGTTAGATATAACTATCTACTATACTTTGAAACTCTTCGTTTAAGTACACTAACAAAATTTATATACATTTTCCAGATTATTGTCATCGAATTTCTTTTAAGTTGACTTACTAAGTTCATCAAAGTCTAACACTTCCTTTTTATCATTCCTCTATTCATGCATATATATTTATAAATAAAACAAAATATAAATAACCTGAGAAACACACTATTAAAACAATATTAGCACTGTTAGCTAATAGAACAAAATTGTATTAACACTTTTAATAACGTTAAATCAGTAATTAAAATATCAATGAAAAGAAAATAAACAACGCACCAATTTTAATCTACTCATATGTGTTTTAGAGAGTGGCTTAATACTTCCAAAGTGGACCAAAAGTTTATGGATAATTTTTAGAATATTTTTTGTTTGTATTTTCTAAGCTTCTAATTTGATTTTTACTATATTACAAGCTAAATTAATGATCTTACAACTTGTGCAAAATATTAGCTTTAAGCGTTTCAAAAATGTATAATTAACTTTTGAAATAATCTATAAACTTTTGGCCCATCTATTATATAATAAAATATATACGATAAAAAATATATACAAGTGTGTGTAAGTACGCATTATCATAATGACTAAAAAGACAATGATTAAACAAATTTAGATATATCTTACATTAGATGACTGCAGTGATTATCATCCTCCTTTATATTAACTTACTCATAAATTTAAGTTTTTTTAAATATTATTGCAGTGAAAATAAAAAAATACGAAGATGAAAAATGAAAAAAGAAGGCTTGGCAATGTTTCTACAAAGGCAATTCTTTCATGATGTAGGATGTTTTGCATTCGCCCTATACACGAAGCTATTGAACAACTATCTTCTCCCCTATTTAAAAAGATAGATAGATAGATAGATAGATAGATAGATAGATAGATAGATAGATAGATAGATAGATAGATAGATAGATAGATAGATAGATAGATAG
>NW_015149100.1:339970-381938 GCF_001465965.1 Polistes dominula
AGAGAGAGAGAGAGAGAGAGAGAGAGAGAGAGAGAGACATTGTGTACCTATTGTTATTACCACTTATATTCATAAGCATATAAATGTACGTAACGTTCCATTAATTATTAATTATTGTCGTCTAGTATGCAGTTGGTTGTTAACGATTCATATATCCAAATACCTGACTGATCTTATATGTATATCATCCTTTAACGATGAAAATTTAAATATTTTTTTTCTTACTATTTTTTTTATCATGATTGTACGTCTGTAAAAAAAATATTTGTTTTTCCTGTTTAAAATTAATTCAAAAAATGTAACAATGCTAATAAAATTATTTATTTGACGATTGTACTATACTATACTTTAATACTAATAAAATTGTTCTTTTCTTTTTTTTTTGTGGCGTTTATATGGAGAAAGGAACACGATAATGTCAATTCGAATACCAGATACTTGATTCTCTGCCAAATATTTAATACTCAAGGCTCGATTCTCAACACTGTATTAACATTAAACAAAAATTACTATACGTGTAGATACGACATGAATCAGAAAAACATTTAATTATGTAAAAATTATTATTCGACATTTATTTATACAAACAGGGTCAAAAAAAATATGTAGGTGATTCGTAGAAAATTTCAGACTAATACTTGGCTTTAAATTATTTTTTTTTAATTTCGCTGCTTCCAATTTTATAATTTCAAAAAATTAGCCTAAAAAATCTCGAAAAAGAAAATAATAATTAATTATTTAAATCGTTTAAAAACTTTATGCTTGCCATATACGTACTTCCAATAAAATTAAATCGATTATCTTTACAAAATATAACACGTAAAATAGTATTATTAGTTACTAAAAAAAAATTCAAGTCTGTTGAATAACTTGAGTCGACAACATGAGTCTCTTATAACGTCTGCAACAACAAAGCTCAATTATGCTAATGAACATGTATATCCCGTTTGCACGTTAACACACTTCTACCAATTATGCATTTTTATTTCATCGAGGCTTTGATAATTCTTACTGTCTCTATCAAATTTTGTTCAATTTATAAATAAATAATTAATCTTATGTTTAATTAAAAAAATATATTTTGTTTAAATGTGTAGTTAAATGTTTTTATTAATTCATTATTCAGTTATAGTAATTTGTATGTAATGTTAAAATAGTGTAAATAAATCGAATCATGAATATACCATAAATAATATACATATAATTAAAAAATAAATAAAAATAAAAAACATGATATAAAAATTGAGATATATTTGTTTTTCTCTTTTCGTATCGATTTTTGAGAGTATTTGTTATATAAATTGCAAAGTCCAGTTTACAAAGATAATTGTTAAGTATCAGTGAATATTAAAGAAATATATATATGCATATATATGTATAAAAGTTCATAAAGTTCATGAAGATGCATATATCAAGAACGAAGTCAACGACGCCCGTTGGTACAACTGCGTACATTACATTTTAATAATAACTTCCTTCTTTTAATGATGTCGTCTACATAGTTTTATATATGTGTATATATATATACAATATTATGAGACGCGTATTACATATAAACGTACATATATATATATGTGTTTCTATTACATAAGAGAAATTAACATCGCGTGACAAATGTAATAACACGCAAAGCTATATTAAAGAAGTCGTGTATCTCCACATTTCAATAATTTCATTTAACCAGTTGATAATAAAATGCAATAAATAAATAAAATATGTACCGATTAACAATTGCATCAAATAATAATTATCTTTGTAAAAAAAAAAAAAATTCTATAAAAAGAAAGAAAAATATTCGAAGTAATGTTTTCCTACAGCACAGAGAAAAATATTTATTCTATGCATTTGTTTTCAATAATTTATACCTTAATATAACATAGTTAAACTAGAATATGTTATACTATAATATATTGTAATTTATGCATAGTAACATATATTACAATTTTTAGTCTATATATTTGTAAATTAAATAAAAATTATATTTTAGTGTAGTACAGTTATACTAAAATAAATTATAGTGCATGGTAGTATAATTTGTGATACATTTAGAAACTATTGTATTATTGTTTTTTTATATTATCAAATTTTTATATTACAATATATTTATGTTTTAATATAGTTATAATAAATTATAATATTTTAATATAATTATAATGATAGTATAGTATATTTTTATTATATTATAACTTATTTGACTCTAACTGTATTAGTTAGTACAGTTAGTAATTTCTATAGAAATAAGTTTCATATTATCGAATTTTTGTCCTAAACAAAAAAAAAGAAAGAAAAACAAAGCAAAAATAGAAATTAGATATTAAATTGGCGCTCTTATTTCGTCACGTACTCTATATCCAGGATCCATTCTGCAATTTTCTCGTTGAAACGAAACGATGCGTTAGCAGAGTCTAGCAACGTTCCTACGTGAGGAGGAAGAAAGAAATGACTTTAGGAATTCTCTTCAATATATATATATATATATATAAACCTATACTTAGATACTATATACTAACAACTTTTGAAAAAAGCATACCGAAAGGAAAGCAGAGGCATTCCGTGTGAATCCGCTTAAACTCACTTTGGCATTTCATGTAGCTCTAACCTCGATATCACACACTCTTTCTTTGCATGTCGCCTATTGTTGCACGTGACCCGAATACGATCGTTTCAGACTTCGATAGATCGAGTTTCGAGACATCGACGATGGTCAAATCGATTTCTTACTACTTACAAGAATTTTCTTTGGAACAATGGATACAATATTCAAGAGATTATATTTCCTAAACGAGACTCTAAAAAAAGAAAAATTGCTGATCAAGAACTAATGTTTAAAAAATTCACAAATTGAAATTCAAATTCCTCGACTTTATTTTAAAATCAATAATTCTATTTCGAGAATTTCTAATCGAATTATTTTTTTTTCAAATTGTAATTGATTTTTAAGACCTAGGAACTTTTGAATTTACCTTTATCATACACTAAACGATCTCTTTAATCTAATTGTAAGACTTAGTTTTACTGATAAATTTTTAATTGAATTTCTAAGAAAAGAAATCTTATATATAAATGAAATGGACTTGAAACAATATTTATTGACTTTTCAATGAACGTTTAACAAATCTAATTCGTTGGATAGACTAATCTCAATCGGAAATCTCTTTTTTTAATCATTGTACCGTGCATTTATCGACTACGCAATAAATTCTGATATCGTTTATACCAATTACCTATCAAACGTAGAAAACCTCGTCCGATTATTCGATTAACTAAGTATAAAATTTCTTGACAACTTTATTAGGATGAAATACTGAGAAGAACTTAAGAGAATGTATGCATAAAAAAATTTGCTACGAGTCATTGCATCTATTAACCTTCTCAACCAAACTCAAGAACTTTATATGAAAATGCGATTCTACTTTCCGCTTCTTGAGATAAATGTTCGTCTCCTTCTTCACACACGCATACATTCATACGCGTACGCATAAATACACCTTACATACATATTCCCCTCTCTCTGTTTCTTTCTTTCTTTCCTGAGTCCTTGAATATGAACAAATGATTCTTCTGTCCTTGTTCCACTACTGAATAATATGATTTCGAAATGATATATCATTTCTATTTAAACTAATTGCAATTAATAAATGTAGAGACACAAAATGTAACAAGTTTATCTACAATTTTTTCTTGCAATTATTCATCCCAATTAAAAATATTATTATTTTGTATATAATTTGAATCTGTAATATCATATCAAAACAGTCTATAACTTTTTTCAATTCAACTAAAATTAAGACAAAATCGTTTATCTAAATTAAAATATATTGTTAACCTCGACAAATAACTATTGTCCTTGCACAATTTCTGCTAAATTAAATGATTATGAAAGTATCTTCAAATTGCATTAAGTATGTAATAAATAATTTAACTATAAGATATACTAAGATAAATTCTTAAAATTAATTATTCATCCTAATTAAAAACAATTCTAACCTCATTTCTATCATTGGACTTCGATCATCTACCAAAGAAGGAAATAAAGGACGACTGCGAAAACCAATGATATTCTCGGAAAAAAACGCAAACAATAGATTTTTATTGTTGGTATTATTGTTGCGATAAAGTATAGTTTAATGGAATGAGTATGATGTCATCAACTCTAATAATAAAAAATAAAATGAATAAAACGAAATTAAATAAAATTCAAATTAATTTCGATCAAATATGCTTAAACATTTAATGAAAAATATTTTTTAAACAAACTTTCGATCCTTTCTCTTTAAAATCTTAAAATAAATAAATAAATCAGAAATAAATAATAGAAAATTTCGATTTATGAACGAAGTTGAGATCGAACAAGTAATAAAATAAGATTTGTTCTTGAGATTGAATGAGTAAAGAACGCGTTTGTGAACAGCTCGTAAGAAGAGAGGTTATACCTCTCTCGAATATATACTACGTGTATATATATGTATATATATACGCATGCATGCATGCATGCATGCACATCGTTGAAACAAACATCGGATTACCTTTCATTTAATTGTACTAGAAGCAAGTATATGTAAGAATGTATGTGTGAGGTGCGGCCCTAGAGACTCGAGATCAGTAGCATGACTATACCCATCTACACATGTATGTATGTGTGTATATGTGCTGCAATCATATAATGTGTTGTATGTGAATATCTATGAATTAAACTTCTATTCTTTGTATATGTTGTATTCCAATAACAATGATTATAAATATACTAGATTACCGTTAGATCAAACCTCGAGCATGATTGAATGCGAACTAATCAATGAAACGAAATTTGTATTCGCTTAGTGCCGATTTAATGTCTTATCCTAAAACGCCGTCCTTAATACGAAATTATGATTCGTTCTGTAATGATCAATCATAAACTAGCGAGTATCAAGTGTAATAACAATTAATTTCGTTTTATTAAAGATTATGTTGCATAGATTATTATAAAATAAGTTCATTAATGTATGAAACAAAAACGATATTAATTATTAGTAGACCTAATAAGAATGATTGAAAAATTGAATTACTATGATTGATTATAAGAGTACTAAAATTAAAATGAATTGTTTTAAATTTCAGAAATGTTATTAGAAAAGAAGTGAAATTAATTTAACTTAAATAAAGAAAAGAAAAATGAAATATGTGGGAATATAACGTAGCGCGTGGGACAAGATGGCGCTGTTAATGGTGACGACCGTTAGCTAACGTTTAAAATGTATGTATGTACTCGTATATATGCGTACCTAGTTATAATTAAAAATATATAAGCTAGGTCAAAAATGTGTAAATAAATTTAAAAATTACTCACTTTATTTCGAGATTATTTACACTACTTTTTTCTTCAAATTATTTAATTGCAAGTTAACTTGATAAAATTACAAGTCTAATTACAAATGTAAGAAAATCTCGAAAAAGAGAGTAATTGATTTTGAAAATTACTTACACTGTTTGGCAATTTGGCTCATCCTATATATTAATTTAAAAATCGATGCGATATAAATGAAAAGAAATATTGAAATAGAAATAAAGAGACATGTTTGACTTCTATAGTATCCGGATGAACAGTATGTAACATACTGGCGTGGCAAGCTTCAATGTAAACAGTATCAACGAGCTTTCGAATGAGTCCTATGGAGGGGATGACGTAAGCAAACCGAACTGTTCCGAATGACGTATAATTTAAACGAACATTGAACGCGCGAGGAAGCTGATATAACTAATAAGTAAAAAATTACAAAAAAAAAAAGAATTATTATTAACAAACATAAGACAATATTGAAAAAATTTAAAAAAACGTATAAATTATTTTATATATTATTTCTATCTTCTATACATAAACAACTAGTATAATATCGAAAGAATCGATTGATTGATCTTCTCAATTTAATAAGTCAAGTAAAATAAATTTTCGATGGATCGAGAAATTTTCCAACGGCACGTGTTTGCAACAATAGAAATAAATTTTACAATCGGCCATGTGATGATAAAAGTGAATGCTTTGGCAGATTATGTTTTTAAAGAATCTTATTCAAGTACTAATGATTACAAGGGTCTTTCTTTGTTGATTTACCTCTATAATTTACTTCTACGACTATCTTTATAAGATAAAGATCAATGACCAAAGGACCCTACAAAAGAAAGGACAACAGAATAGACCTGACCATAAATACTTTCTTAGAAATGGTGGTAATTTGACCCATCGAATAGCTAGTTCTACTGTTCCGACGTACACAAAATCTAAATAAATTATTATTATTATGTGTAGATAATAATAAAAATAATAAAATAATAATTTTTGTATATTTTTGATAGATATTGTAATGAAATTCTATTCATCTAAAATTAAAATAAGTTAAGTACGAAAAGTTACTGGATGATATATAAAAATTAAAAATAAACTTTTAAATTAATTTCAGCTTTAATAATAAAACTGAAAACTTAAGAACATTTAACACACTCTGTACAATAAATTTAAAATAATATTTAACGTATTTTGCAAATAAACTTTAAAAATATAATTCTTACATGGTACATGGATTGTCATTTATACTAATTATCGTATCATTAAAGAAATGTATTAATTAACTGAATTACTTCGAAAAACTAACGATACCCCTAATCTGTAAATTTTATTGTTAGTAAGAATATTTTTATTGGATAAATCAAAAAGTAAATTACGATAGTAAGAAATGTAGTAAGACAAATTGTAATCGAGCAGAAAACTTCAAGCCGTTTTCTATTTTAGACGACGAGAACGATGTCCACCGAAGCTAAATATTCCTCTCTGTGTATTTCAAACTGGAGTACACACAATGAACAGATTTCACGTTTATTATGGCTTTGATCTAACTTTATATAAGATGTATATCCACGAATTATTGATAACTATGTTAACTATGTATGACAAACAAACAAATTAATAAATAAATAAATTCACAAATAAAAAAAGATAATTAAATAAAATTTTAACAATTTTTCTAAACATATAAAATAGCTGTCATAACCTTCTAATAACTTTCATCAAAACTAAACAACCTATTAGCATAAAAACAAAACCATAAATGGAAAAACATTAATTTTTGAAATTCTAGATTAAGAGGTTAACTTTTGAAAACTAACGAAACATAAAATTATAATTTTAAATGTCTAGGACTATAATAAAAAAGAATACTATTTCGACAAGTGTCACTATAATTTTGAATGTATTAATTAATATTGACAAATTTAAAATTCAACTACTTCCTCTAAATCGAAAAATAAACGTTGAATAAATTATGAATGAAATACTCTGAGATGCATAATATTCTCTTCGGTTTAAAGCAACGGATAGAATATATATTACAATAATATTTGGAAGGTAGGGAAAATACATAGTACGTTTTTAAATTTATCCACGTCGACGACTATTATGAGCCACTGTTTGAACGATGCTGTGGAGGACGCAATCGAAGTTACACTCTGTTAGTTGTCGATGCATTTACGAAATACGTTTGTCTATTCTCTCGTTTAGTAGAATATATCATGAAATCGGAAGAGTCTATTAGGCCTCTAGTAAAAGAAAGACAGACAGGCAGGCAGGCAGGCAGACAGACAGACAGACAGACAGACAGAGAAAGAGAGAGAAAAAGAAAAAAGAGATAGAGAAATAGAGAGAAAGAGTGTACACTTTTAAACGGTATAGTCGTCCAGACGCTTTACAACGCGATACCATTAGCAAGGAAAAGTATTTAACGTCAAAAAAATTAAAAGGTTTTATTTAAAAAATGAATGAATAAATACATACAACATAATCCGTTTGTATGCTGGCACCAACGCAGAAGCAGCCTTCGAATGAAGAGATACCAACGACGAATTCTCTCTGCTTGCTGTAGAAGAATCTTCGGTCGAATCCCCGCGAGTCACGGTTAATATCACACTTCACCTTTGCACTTTATTATTCGTTGTTGTTACTTTTTGACAATTATTAATTATTCTTCTTTTACCTCTCGTCGCACTTTCACGGCACATCGTGCTAAGAAGAAGATCAAACTACGACGACGCATGATATATTATTATTTTTATGGGCGTTTAAGGATACTACTACGTCTCGAAATGTTTCTAACGATTTTATGTGCTTCGTATTTATTATTTATCTGTCTTCTCAAACGCATATGCATCTAGATACGTACACTTTTCTACGAAGGCACTTACTTATCTTTTCTTTTTTTTTTTTTTAACTTTAAATGCACATCGAACAAAAATACACTGCTAGCTAACAAGTGTTAGCCATCTTGTATCCACCCGAAGCACAACCCAATCTCCCACAGTGCATCGCGAGGCTGCCGAGTTCGTACTGACGGTAGAGAGAAGGGAATGGCCGGCCTCAGATTGGTAGGTGGGATCGATCGGATTCTCTGATTGGTCCATGACGACACAACTGCTTGCTCGTCTACCGTTGTTACTCTTATTGTCTTTCTCTCCCTCTCTCTTTCTTTCTTCCTTTATTGCTCCTTCTTTTTCTCCCTATGTTTTCTTTGCTTATTATAAAGCACTATACACCAAATGGCGCTATCTTTGAAAATTGTCGTATAACAGTTTATTTAATCATAACGAAGCGCTAAGAGAATAATTGTTTATTATTAGACGAATCGTAACATATTCCATTCTTAAAATTTTATATTTTGTATTAAATTTGTGGGAAATCCAATGGCCGCGGGCCGAATGGCTAGTTACTGACCATCGTAACAACCAATGAGAAAGCCGGACACGACAAGGAATTTCACCTTTTTATTTGTGATCTCTCAGAACAGATTTTATTCAACAAGATACAGAATTTATACACACACGCACAATGAGATACAGAATGATAAATTGATATGGAAGAGAGAGCAAGCGCAGTCGACTGATAAGCTCAGCGATTGATATCGAACACCTATCGAGAAATCCGTTGGATCGATGATCTCCGAGGTGCGAGGAGATGAATCCAGGAAGTACGCCACTAGGCCCGACCAATCAGATTCCCAGGCGCAATTACGCTGCGAATTCTGACCAATCGGCCGTCTTTCATCATGGTCTGGTTACAAAGCCGAGGCAGAAAAGTGTCGTTGCTAGACACGCGCACCTCTAGTAGTTTTTGGGCACGTCTGCCGAACTGAGCGCTTGCAGCCGCGAGATGTCGGCACTGTCCTGGTGCAAGACGTCAGAGCTACGGATAGTCAACCATGGGGTGTCAGCACCGAGCAGGTGCGTGTAGAGGGTTTCTCTATAGTAAAAATAATATTAGACTGAATTTTATTTTATGATTTTTATTGTTAGGATGCTACTTGCTTTTCTTTGTTGTACACTTCTCAACGGCTACGCACAGACTGTACTGTCTGGTGACCACACTTGTTAGCGTGGTTCCCTAGCCTTCTAGTAACTTAGATGGCGCGACCTTCGGTCGTACCGCTACATGCGAGACGCAACGATCCCATTCGTACGATAATTATCGTACGCGTACGATAATTTGAGGTCCTGTACGATCCAAAATCCATTTTCCAAAGGTGCACCCCCACCCCAACCCTCACTCCCACCACCACTCCCACCATCACTACCACCACCACCACGATCTCCTCGAAAAGGTCATCAACTTGAAAAAGTTGGAACTTGGCCACTTTTTTCGACTTTTTCAAAATTCTGTCCGAGATTTGTCGGATTTCAAATTTTCCCGGGGCGTACGATAATTTTCTGTCGCGTACGATAATTTTGCGCCCCTGTGTCCATCAAACGAACTAAAGTCTCTGGGATCACTGGCGGGACGCCACAAATTGAATACGGGACATTCTAAGTAATATGGGATACATTAGAAACAATAATTAATTAAAAGAATTATTATGATATTTATTATGCAAAACATTTAATGATATACCAAAATATTTTTATACATATTATCGCTCGATAGTATCATTACAATTCTTTGGTGCATGTAGAAAATATATCTAAACTAAGTTTAATTACGTATACAATGCGTAAGTGTAAACAAACCATGAGGAATATGATAATTACAGTGTATTTATTTTTATATGATATTAATTATAATAAGAAATAGTTATACCTAAGATATATATTAAAATTATGGACGATTTTATTCTTATATCACCATTGCTTAGAAAAGGATAAAAAAAATCATACGGTAATGTCAAGTCTAAATTTGGACCACCTGCGAAATAATATCGGGATGGTTTGGATATATCATGAAATGTGACAAAACTGGTAATATCGATTTGAAGCACATTTGTGCAATTTTTCATAATGCATTTTGGCCAAGATAAATCTGTCTCTTCAGAGAATGTAGCGCCTATACCTAATATGTCATAGTTTGTTAAACTTTCTGATTTAGGTGATACAGAATATAATATATCATATTTTATAGATGTTATTAATCCTGAACATCGAATCCAGCCATTGAGAATTTGGCCAGTTATTACATGATGAGGTACTCTATCGAGTAAAATTTTTATCCATTCCGAAGTATTGTTGTTAGTAAAATTTCCTAATTTAGAGATATATATAGCATATTGATCAGCTTGTGTTACATTAAGCAAAGTATCTTCCATTAAGAAATGTAAAGTTTTGTTATGTAATTCTATGCAAGACGTAGTTGTAAAACTAGTCGTATTCAATGTTAGGGAACATTTAACTTTAATATCTTCTCCAAAAGTTACAGTATATCTATTGGTTTGACTACATTCACGGTTTTGCTGTCCTAATGGCAAAGTTAAAAAACTTTTAGTTTTATTAAAACTAATATAACGAAATTCTATATTATTAGTCTTATTTGTCTTAATGGTTCCTATGATTAAAGGTTTTCCACGAATGTAGCCAGGATTACCACTACGATCAAATATAATTTTTTTATTCTGATCATTCCATTCGTAACTTACCTCAAATGATTGATAGAATTGTTCATATACGTTACCTATTAGAAAATGTATTGTAATGTTATCTATACCAAAAGTACCATTATGGCTTATTATATATTTAACTCCTTTAATAATATTATGACACATTTCCTTAGAGCAAGAACCCAATATTTCTGCGTTGTTGCAATTATTCCAAGAATTTCGACAATAATGACTGATTGGAGATAAACATATGTTCTTTGGACAGCTCTACAAATTAAAAATACAATTGATGTACAACTTTATTATGAACTCAACTTATATGAATTGTATTTTATTATTTATAAGTGTTTACTTGATCCGATGAAAGAATGTAAGTTTGATTAAACAAATGTAACGACTTAATAATCGTAAAATTATTGTATGTTGACGGAAATAAGAACTGGTTTGCATCATTTAGTTCAACTTGCATACAAGAATCTTTCCAATTATTAAGATATTTAATCATCTTTTTAAAAGAACATTTTCCCGTAAAACCTGTTTGTAGTAACTCTAAAATTATATACAAAAAAGATCAATGTAATCATAACACCAATATATCTCTATTTAATCATATTTTAATTATTTATAATATTACCTAAAGGTTTTATATAATTATTTTGTAATTTCCATACAAAGTCACCTTCTTTATAGGTACTAGTGACGTTATACATAAACATATTTTGATGATGCTCGAATCTCCATTTTGGTATATCTTTCTTTATCTCTGACAATAAATCTTTTTGATTATTAATAACCTACGAGAAAAAAAATTAATTAAATGCTGATTCGTATAATAAAATAGTTGTTATGAAATAAAATAATAGACTTACTAAGTTATTATTAACACTGTACACAGGTGGAAGGTTGTCGTAAAGAATGCAAAATAAATTATTAGCTAACTTTTCGAGAATAAAAGGAGTGTTATTTCTCTGAATAAAATTTCTACTGTAACAGTAACGACTATCATATAATTCTGTATGATAATCTTTACAGTGAGAGAATACTTTTAAATGATGATCTTTGCAATCCATATCACAGCAACAATTGATGTCACACGATGCTACCTGTTTACATAAATAAAATAAGAATCTATTTTATACTTCAACATAATGCTATAAATACAACAAAAATATAAGAAATAAATTATAATTACAGTTAAATCACATTCGCATATATCAGACTGTTTTTTGTATATACTATGATCATTTGTTTCCGAGTCGAATTTGTGGACAATAATCGAAGCTGCAGTAGTCGTTGTCTCAGATTGTGGAATTTCTGTTATATTCATTAAATTAATAGTTAACGTTGATTCAGTAATATTAATAGTGACATTTAGAAAATTATTTGACGTAAGACCGTCTTCATTATATATTTCTGTGTAATTATCGGTATCTGTAAATTCGTCGCAGTCTGTTCCCTTCAAACATGTTATTATATCCTCAATTCTCTCTAGAGAAACTAAGTTTTTGGATAAACAAATGAAGTATAGTAATAAAAATATTCTCAGCATTTTTAATGCAATATAAAAGTTCCTATATATTTAGTGAGATCGTATAGCAGTCTCTTTCTGAAATATTTAATGTCTTCATAAATGACATCCAAATTTGTCGAAATTCCTAGCAAGTATGTGCAGTTCGATTTGAATAGTGCCTATACTTTCTGTAAGTAATTCAAATCTATCCACAGCATTAACTAAAACATTTGGAGATTTCAATTGTAAAACCACTCCTAAAAATTTGTCTCTCAGTCTATCTTTCCAATCACCTATAATTAAACAAGAAAATATAAATAATCCAAAAATAATTATATTATATAATAGATTATACTTTTTAAGAGAATATACTGACCGATCGGTTTCCATGTATGACAGTTTAAACAATGAGATCCAGGAGATAATGGTATATTACAAACGCCATAAGAATTGAATAATACTCTCCCATAATTATCTCTAGAAAATATTTGTAGAAGTAGTTTTGGAGAATTCTGTAGTGTCTGCGTAGTGTAATGTATATCAATAGGATGATCCCAAATTGGTTCGTTAGTATATATATCACAACTTTCTTGAGTTTGTCCTTCTTCACTTCCTTCTATGATTTTCCAACCATTTCCTATTATATTGTAAAAGTAATTATAGTAACAATATTTTTTAACGTTATAAGAAATTATTAAATGAAGAAAAAGAAAATCACAGGTAAATAATTATTCTTTACCAGCATGAAAACTCCATTTACAAAATAGCTGAGATTCTTTGAAATTTTTGGCTAAAGATATTTGACCAATAATATGCAACTCAGCCATATCATAAAATCATGTTACTGCTTTACAAACCAAATTGATTACTTAATTATAATAATATATGATGTATTATTTCACAAAACAAAAAAAAGTATAATATATCTATATCTGACAAATGAAGTTTTATTTTGTATAAATAAAGTATTATATTTAAATATAAAATACAAGTGAATTCGTTCTTATTAAAAAAACGCGTACATACAAGAAGAATATGATGTATCGACAAAAGTGGAAGACTTCTAAAACATAAACAAACGGTAACGATGCAACACTACCAATATCGAAATTTCATAAGCGTTAGTATTACCCGCGTATGAATAATCTTAATTTTGATTGGTTGGTTTTAAAAAACTTAAAAATACTTTCATCAGATTGGTTCTTGTTAGAGACGTTGGCACTATCTTCTACAAGCCAGTGAAGCCAGATCGCGGAACATTTCTACCCCTTCTCTCGAGCCCAGCACGCCTCGCACACAACAAAATTTACGTGTCGGTCTGTCGGAAAACCGAAAGAAGCCGAGGGAAGCCGTGATAGCTGCGCGACAGAGGAGAAATAATACACCCACCACGCGCCGCGGAGAAATACATGGACACAACACATTTGAACAATGTGTAAAACAATGTGTTGTGTACAAAAAAACAAAAACAAAAAAAAGGTCGTCAACTTTGAAAAAGTTGGAAATTGCACTCTTTTTCCAGATTTTGAAAATCTCATCCGAAAAATTACAGTAATTCAAATTTTTCCAAGGGCGTACGATAATTTTCCGGTGTGTACGATAATTTTACGCCCCTGTGTCGATCAAACGAACTAAAGTCTCTGGGATCACTGCTGACTAGGGATCACTGTTCACTGCTACAAGCAAATCGTATACTGTAACTAAATGTACCTTAATAAATCCTAACCTAAGTTAAGATTTACATTTATATAAATACATATATATATATATATATATATAAATAAACATTAATTGAAGATTTTATTATAATGACTACTAATATAAGACGTGTATTATATAAAAAGGTATATAAGATTTTTAAATAAATGTTATACAAATATTCAAATGTTATTGACAAGGTTTTTTTTAAAGAAATTAAAATTATATTCATTTTTAGATTACAAAGTTTACAGAAAATGCAGAAGATGCAATGAATATAATTTCTTATTTAAACATAAAACAAAAACAACCAGGAGTATTTTCTTTTATACTTCCTTTGCAAACAAAACAGTATAATTTCAAAAACAACATTGAAACTATATTAAATTCTGACATAAAATCAGATTTAAGCAATATTACTGTTGAAAGGGATATATTATCTTTCAATGTATTAAGAGAAGATTACATTAAGCAGCTTCTCGAAAGCAATTACCACAAAGTTGATTCTTCGATGCTTATTGATTACAGTAAAAATGTAATAGTTGAATTTAGTTCACCGAATATTGCAAAACCATTTCATTTAGGACATTTACGTTCAACTATTATAGGAAACTATATTGCCAATATAAATAGTTATTTGGGTAATAATGTGAAGAGAATAAATTATTTAGGTGATTGGGGTACTCAATATGGCTTTACTCAGGTTGGTATAGAAATGTCTAATTTTGATAACAAGAACATACAAAATGACGCCATAAAAAGTTTGTACAATGCTTACGTACTTGCCAATAAATCGGCTGAAAATGATATTAGTATTTCTAATAAAGCTAGACAAATCTTTAGACAGTTAGAAACTGGAGAAAGTACTGCATACAAAGAATGGGAATTATTTAGAAAATATACAATTAAGGATTTAAAAAAAACTTACGGAAGAATAGGTATTACTTTTGATGAATATCATTGGGAATCTATGTACAGAATAACTAATCTAAAAGAAGTAATATCGTTAATGGAAAATATGAATTTATTGGAATACGATAAAGAAAATAGAAAAGTAATACGATTAGATGTAGATAAAGTTATACCTATTATTAAAAGTGATGGAACGTCATTGTATTTAACGAGAGATGTGGGAGCAGCTATCGACAGGTATAAAAAATATAAATTTGATATGATGTATTATGTCGTTGACCAAACACAAAGTAAACATTTTACAAATCTAATAGAAATATTACATAAAATGAATATGTCTTGGGCAGAGAAATTAAAACATATAAGATATGGACGTGTAATTGGTATGAGTACTAGAAAAGGTACAGCTATATTTTTACATGATATTTTAAATGAAATTAAAGATGTTGCGAGAGAAAAGCAAATTCAATCTCCCAGTAAGTGATTTTTACATTGCCTGTTATTTTGAGCGAAAATTTCATTATATAAAAAAAATTATAAAACGTCATGTATTTTAGCAACTAAAGTTTCTTTGGATTTGTCCGATAACAGTTCAGATATATTAGGAATTTCTGCTGTAATAATTAATGATCTAAAACAAAGGAGGCAACGAGATTATACATTCAATTGGGATACAGCATTTAACGTGAGATCTTTTATAATAATTTTTAGTCTTTTTAAAATGAATAGTATTATAATAATTTATAAGAATATATTTTTATTTTAATATCAGATAAAAGGAGATACTGGTGTAAAACTGCAGTATGTCCATTGTCGACTTTGTAGCTTAGAAAAAAACTCTGGTGTTACTCTTCCAACTGAATGCTATCCGTCAGTTTTAAAAGAACCAGTAGTGGATGACTTGATATGTATAATTAGTAACTTTGAAAATATAGTATTAAGATCTTATCAAGATTTAGAACCATGTATTTTAGTCGGTTATCTTTTTAAACTGAGGTTAGTCATATACGAAATAATAATGATAAATGCTTTTTAATAAGTATGTATTTAAAAATATTTATTTTATGCAGCTATACTATCAACAAAGCTTTTGAGACATTGCAAGTTAAAGGTGAAACCGCAGATATTAGCAATCAAAGACTACTTCTTTTCCATGTAGCAAAAAACGTCCTTGCACAAGGGATGAAGTTACTTGGTTTAACACCTCTAAGCAAAATGTAAAATGAAGCTTATCGCAAGATATCAAATGTATTATAAATACTGTGAAAAGAGATTAGAAGTTCTTTTTTATCTAATATTTATAAATGTTCTCATTTGATGAATATATACCAACTGTTGTATCTGATATACATTAATATTCAAATAATATCAAATAATATATATTATTTGGTACAATATTAATTTAAAGGTAAAGAATTTTCTTCTTCTTTTTAAATCTACTATTCCATGCGAGATAAAATTATGTGATTTTTATAATTAAAAAAAATATATTTCGAAAATTAACGTTTCTTCCACGTAAATTTCCTTCTTGCTCCTTCTTGGCCAAATTTCTTTCTTTCACGTGTTCTCCAATCTCTTGTCAACAATCCAGCTAAAAAGTTAAAAATTTGTTAATATTATAATACACATGAAATAAAATGTATTTATTTAATTATAATTCTCCATTATTTAATATCTTACCAATTTTCATATTTTCTACAACCTCAGGAGTAACGAAACTTCGGAGACCCCACGCAATGCCCCACCTTATTGCACCCGATTGTCCAGTATACCCTCCACCTTCGACAACGGCTTCGATATCAACTTTCTCAATCATATTTGTAAAAATTAATGGAAATATTACCTGTAAATCGTTACATTTTATTTACCACATCTATTGTATATATCTAAATTTGAATAAGATAAGGTATAATGCTATACTAATGAAAATTAAATCTTAACAAAAAATATATGTAGCTACTAAAATTTATATAATACCTTATTGTTAAAACATTTGTTTACAAAAAACGTCATCGTTATAGATTATCCAAAAAATTTTTATAGCAAGAGAGAAATGAAAAATTAAATTTTCATTAATATATATATTTTTCAAATATGTTCTCAATCATCTTGAGAATCAGTTTCCTATATATCAGTCTTTATAATACATTAAGTGAGTTTTTTTTAATTGTTTGTTTAATTTTTCTATTAATAAAAAAGGCAAATAGATATGACAATAATCCATAGATACATACATATATATACATATGTATAATTTATGTAATTATGTGTTCATATTCACGTACACTTTGCCCAACTCATATACTTTTGTCCTTGGCAAGATGATTAATAATATCCTCCAACATATCGTTAGTATGTAACAATTGTGTTTTAAGTGACTTTATGATTTCTTCATTAGCATTCAATCTTGTTGATAATTTTTCAATAGCCGATCTCAAGCCAGATTCGGAAGATTCTTCACTTTGTTGCTTCATCCAAGTTACATGGTCGCTAAGACTAATATTGTCATCATTGATATATGGCATATTCTTTTGTGCAATCTCGTAAGCAGCCTTTAATATATCCTTGGGCAAACGTTTTTCCAAAGGATTTAATGGTTTTACAACGAGAACGTGTTTACGATTTTCCACGTCTATTTTATGATTGGTCATCCATTTTCGGAATGTGTATGGTATGGACGCATTGTGCAGTACCATTTCAGTAAAAAGAATTAATTTAGTTTGACGTACCAATTTAGTAAGTCCTGCATGATTTCTCAAACCATTAATATCATGTACGGCGATGCCAACTAATAAGTTCATTAATATCACCGTTACGAAAACGATGAAGAGAGTGAAGAGGATTTGAGAACAGACTGACAGTGGATGATATATTACGAAAGGACCGTCGGCATCCGCTTGATTAATAAGACCCTCAAAGTCTAACTCGCCAGCCATCATTGCTAGGACTTTGATAAGTCCGGTAAAAGGATTACCAAAAGCTGGCTCGCCAACGAAAATAACGCAAAAGCTAATGGTAAATCCTATTAATAATCCTGAATAAGCCAGTAAAAGTTTAGCAAATTCAAATTGTATATGAGTGAACATGGCAACGTATGTTCCAAAAGCAGGTAATTGTCCGACCATCAACATCAGATTTGTCCAGGCACAAAGTATTGCAAATGCACCGACGTAATTTTGCCAATCATATGTCTTTCCCGTGTAAACGAATGACGTTACAAAAACGCTTACTATAACAATACCATCAAGTACGTTATCTATGTTCGAGAAATATTGTTTCACTGATTTATAAACCATAAAACCAAATATCTTTCTAGGTATTGTTACACAGGTCAGCACAAGACAAAGGTACCACTCAATCTCGATGACTGGTCTTCTGAATAGAAAGCCTGATATTCTTTTACTGTTGCAGATTTTCGAATTTGGATAATCATCGTGATTGTAACATTTATATGCAAGTGCTGTTAGAACGTAAGTAGTCATGCAGATAACCGTCATGGCATAAAGGAAAATTCTCATCAAATAAAACTTTCTTATCTTTTCCCATTTGAGATGAAGAAAAGCCATAACTAATGGATGAGATAGTAGATCCTTTCGACGTTCTTGTACGAAAGTATTGATGAAACTGGTTTCGCATTGATTGTTGCTCGGAAAGAGTAGGTCAAAGTGTAATCTCATTTCAAACTCTCTGTTGTGTGGTACCGGCCGTCTAAGTCTGATAGAGGCATCGAGTCTTTCTCGAAAAACTTGAAGAGACTCAGGTATTTTTCTCAGTATAATATTTAAAGCTGATAATCCTGCACTGGTGGTAGCACTAACGTCAGCTCCTGCCCAAATCAAAGTATCCACGCAATGAGACTGTTCATTCAAAGCAGCTATATGAAGTGGAGTGAATCCTGTTCGGTCGGCCGCATTGACTAAGGCACCATGCTTCAATAAAAGTTCGACCAATACTGCCGAAGAATCTGTACTCATAACGGCAAAATGTAATGGCGTCCTGTGCGTACGATCAACAGCATTAATGTTACTACCTGGTACAGTCAGTAAAAGTTCGACGCAGGGTATCGATTGTACGAAACAAGCAACATGAAGTGGAGTCTCTCCAAGATGGTTCTTTTCAACAATGCTAGCACCGCGTTCCAAGAGCACCTTAACCACGTCTATTGCTTTTGTTCGAATGGCACAGTGAAGTACTGGTTCAACTATTTCTCCATAAGCACATGTATGTAACTTGGCACCGCTGTCTAAAAGTAAAATGGTCGTTTCTCTTGATTTTCCAGCAGCCGCGAAGTGTAGACAAGTGTAATGATTCGTTGGATTTTCACTATTAACATCAACACCTTTCCTGATAAGATGTTCTAAACAGGACACGTTACCACTCAAGGAAGCAGTAAGTATAGCGTTCATTCCAGTGCACGGCTCTATGTAATTAATATCAGCGCCCAATTCTTCGAGTTTAGCTAATAGATGAGAAAGACCACGATGACATGCCCAAATATAAGCAAGGTTCTTCAAATTCTCAGTTAATGTCATTTCCGGTGGCACAACACCACTCTTTTCCATTTCCAACAACAATTTGATCTCGGTTATACCTAAGATAGACCAAAGGATTGACCTGATATTGCTACCATCTACGCGTAATACGTTCCTCAAAGCTTCCAAATTATCGAAGAAAAGAGATTCATCTGCTGGCGGTGGTTCACCTGCATCGATTTCGACGTGTTTAATCATGGAATTGGTTGTTAAATCCTCATTGACTACCACGATTTGTTCAGGACAATAATCAGTAACGTGTCCATATCTTGCTGACCTGTAGGTTGAAGCCAATCTCACGGACAAAGGATCTTCTCCATTGGGACGATCGTTCAAACAAGACATTGAGTAAAGTCTTCTTCTTCCTTCGTTGTTATTGTTGTTGTTGTTGTTCTTTACCAAACTTGATGGTAGTTTTAGGTTGTCCATCTTTGTATCTTCAATCTCACTGATAAATATTAACAGGAAATCTTAATTTTCCACTAAGAAAATGTTATTTTTTCAGTTTCTTTTAAAAGACTAAAAAGATATCCAACTAGCTAACTTTCGATGTGAACGAAACTCAGGTCACTACGTATTTATCTTTCTTCTTGATCTCCTCCACGGAACATCTCAATCATTTCTCTACTTCTGTCTCTGTCTCTCGTTTTCTTCGTTTATCGTGTCACGTCCCAAAGTCGTTTAAGATCGTTTTAACTACACGCGACTACCGGTGCCACTCGGCCGAGTGACTTATATCGTTTCTACGTTACATTGCAATGGTATACTGAGGATAATCCAAGCGAGTGATAGAGTGAGAAAGAAAGATAGAAGAAAAAGGGAGAGGTATATGCAGTCTATATATAGAACTTAGGACGTTATCGCTTGGATTTAGCAACTGCAGAACTCAGCGACCCCGTGTGTTTTTGGCCGTGAACTTCATTGGACACTATTGCCTAACGGGACAGGGTCATAGCATCAGCTAACGTACAGTATCCAACAGAGACGATTACTTTTGCTTACTTACTTTCTCTTCTCCTATTTTTTCAAATTAATTTATTTTCCTTCGATACCGATTATCTACATGAAATCGTTTCAAAACCACTTTCGAACGATTTCAAATGAATCTTTAGACTTGATTCGTGCGCTGAAATATTTTAATCAATATTTTCGATTTTTTGATATTTTTTCTATGAAGAGAATTGATGAATTTATACAAAATAGCTTTCTCTCGGTACAACTGTGAAGAAAGTCTGCTTTCTCTTTATGGTACCTTGCCAAAAGATACCTTTTTTATATGAGAAAATACAAAAAAGGATTAATTCTTAATCATGCTGATAATCATGTTTTGATAAATGATTTTTCGTGACAATTAACTCGAGGAATTTTTTTTCTCATTGATTTATTCAAAAAATGAATGCCATCTCTGAGGAAATATATTTTATTTCTGCATCTTTAGATTTTCCTTAAGTCGAATTTAAAATGACTATGTTAGAATGATTAAGAGAAAATTGTTATGATTATTAAATACTAATTCGTTCTGTGGTGTTAATTTAATTTTCTTTTTACTGTATTATTGTCTTTAGAATTATTATTGAAGCAATAAAATAAAGTTAAGTGAACAAAAATCGATAATTAAATTTGATTCAAATGGATTTGTTTTCTTTTTTAAACAATGGTTCGTTATCGCGCGAACAATTGTAATATATATGTGTAGACTAGTTGAAAACGTTTCACGTATCACCTATTGTTATATTTTCAATAGATCTTGCCGGAGGCTAACTTGCCACGTTGAGCACGACCGGTTTGTGCGATTGCTTGACGAATACTACTCCCTAAGAATTGGTCTTTCGCTTGACGACAAAATCCACGGAGAAATAAAAAGATGGTAATATTAAGAATTCCTTTGGAGGGAGAAGATAAAGTGAAATAAATAAATATAAAGAGAAGTGGGATCAATAATCAATATGAAAGAGGGAGTTTTTTGTGATTAAAAAGAAAAAAAAATGTAAGGACGCGCGAGAGCTATTGTTTGTTAATATTTCTAAAGTAGAGAACCTTTTTTTGATGATAAAACCTTTTATGTTAATAATAAAAATTTGAATTTTCTTTTCTTTAATAAATTTAAAAAAGAGGATTTTTTAATTGTAAATATAATATAAGAATTTTTGTACAAATAAATATAAATAGGAGAATTGTATATATTTTTACTAAATATAAAGAAAATAATTCTTTTTACAAAATTTAAAAATGAATTTTTATCTCATCTTCAAAATAAATATATGATGATAATGATGACAATTATATATGATGATTAATCAAGTTACATGAACAATATTTAACTATTCTTGTAGTATTCGTCATCTATACAAATACTGAATTTTTATTTAATATATCGATATTTATTTATAAGTTTAGAGTGTCTTCACTAAAACAATATTTCAAAGACTTTTTTATAAGTGTTTAAACTATGAAGAGAAAAAATGCGTATAGATCATTTATTATCTTCCTCTTGTTCTTTCATTATTTTTAACATATAGTCACGTACGTTACGCATATTTTTAATTATGCATATTTTTTTAATTATCGCCATTGTCTTGCATTTAAATATTTTTCTTTTTTATTTAAAACATAAAAATACCATCTTCTCATCCGTAAAACCAGCGCATTATTAGAAATAAATTTATTTCAATAATTGATGTTAACTGTTCCAAATATTTTTCATCTCTTAAAGAAATGAGGTACAAGAATGGTGAATGAAGGAATCTTGTGCAGGAACAAGAACATTGGCAGGATTTGGTAACACTACCTAATAATAATAATAATAAATATTGTTGGTGGGCCGAAAAGTTATTAGGTAACTTTTAAAATTATTTAATTTATTTTCAGATATTTTAGTCTAATTTTTTTTATCAAATTGTAAAAATACAGACCTTGTTTTTATAATTTTCGAGTTTAATTATGTCCACTTTTAAAAAATGTATATAAAATGTATTTGTGACTTAAAAAATTTAAGAATTTCAGTTGTAGTACTTTTGATTCACCCGGTGTATTATCCATTACAAGATAGTTATCTCCCTATTTCTTTTTGACTCTCTATTCTTTTTAAATTTCTATTTCAATCTTGGTCAGTGCTTTTCACCAACAGCAACATGACAATACTTTCAAAGTGTGCCGATTTATTTAAAAATATTTTTCACAACTATAAGGATGAACTTGCAATAAACATTCTATTATCTAAAACATCACATTTCTTTAATTATGTATCCTTGAAAATAAATTAACAATAAAAGAAATAAAACATAATTAGTCGGAATTAACACATAACAGATCTTCACTTTTGTTCATAGTTCAAGATCTAAAACTGTATACTTAATTTGCAATTAAACTATTAGTCAATCATTGGCAATGATTTTAGGAATGTTTTTATAAGTCAAGTCACTATCATGACTTTAAAAAATTATTCACGTATTTGTAAATATTTAAAAAACTCAACGTCCTTGTAATAATTTCGTGCTATTTAAAAGCAAAATTACGAATCTAACATGCCATTGCGTTTTATCGAATAAATCTGAAAGTTGGTGGCACGTGAACAGGTTTTTAGAATATTTAATTTTATTTTTTTAATGGTATACTCTCTCCAGACACATTTCTTTATCTTCTGAACACCCACACTTTCTGACATTTGTCTAAAATCATAATGTCATGCTAAAACTATTTTATTCTTCGATGTCTCTATTTTCTTAGAGCTTTTTTTTTTACGAGGAATGTGCATTTATGTGCCTATTAAAATAGCTGAGTAAAGAAATCGATATTTAAATAATAAAAAAAAATTGTTGAAGAAAGAAATGGGCAGTTAAACTCAAGTGTTTTGAAATAAAAATGCTATTAAAATATTCATAGATAAAAAAAAAAAAGAAACAAATTTCTATTTACAGTTTAAAAGTTCCCGTTGACCATTTGGAATAATATATAAAATTAATCGTTTTTTTAATTAAGAAATGAGAAATTCGTCTTATTTTGTAAAGTAAATATATTTCTTTCTTTTCATTATTTTCAATGATAGAAATTGAATTTCATTATACAAAAGTAATATGTACTAAATGTCCTTCAACTATTAGCATTATAACAGTGTCCTGTTATATTAATTAACATATTATAGTATATATATATAACGTATATCAAATGTATTTCCGTTAGAGTACAAATCATGATATGAATGGTTCTTTCTATAGATCGTATACAGATATATACATAGGTACTTGCATACATACTTTTTTAAAGCTATTTGTAAGATTATTCTGATTAAAGTTCTGCGCTATTATCTTATTTAATGGAACCTAACTGAAACAATATTTGAATTGTTAACGAAAAAAAAAAAACAATAGACCGATTTTTATCTATGACTCAAGAATTTCTAAAAGGTTAAAAAAAAAAATTAAGATGATATTAAAAATTAATTATAAAATTTTTAACATATCAGGTTAATATTTTTGTTTAAATTATGAAACAACAGACTGGTTTATAAAATCACAAATATAATTAGAACGTTACAAAATATAAAAAAAATGTAATTAATTTTCAATATAGTTAAATAACTTTTGTAACTTAACTAAAAACTTGTGGACAAAATTGTATAACAGACTTATTAGAAGAATAAAGAAGAATGTATGTTCATAGATACGTGTACTAAGATAGATACATAGATACATATGTGACGATTACCTTAACAAGATAATTTAAGATTATTTCCCTTTAGAGACATTGACGATGATTGTCTCAATATAATTGTTCATTCAACGGAGTTTGCCTTGATGTGTCGTAAACCGTTCGTGATATGTAACTTGAACAGATCTCTCTTTCTTTCCAAAATTCATTTTCGAATCTTACGTGGAATATTTTTAATTTATATTTACAATCACGTTGGTAAAGTAAGGTGATTGAGTAATTGGCATTCTTTTATTGTTACTGCTTTAAAAACACGTATAAAGAAAACACAGAGAAAAAATAAATAAAGTGTCACAATTATATATTTTGTCTTACTTTATATTTCTTTATGTTTTATTTTTATGTAATACAATAATTTTTAAAGAATTTAACTTGTACCAGATATTTTTTTGCTTAATAACGCAAGTTAATGATACATAAATGAGTAAATTTTCAGTAATATTTTCCGATTAACTTTTCTCTGTATACACGCAAAATTATTGATTTATTTTTAGTATTTTAAATGTGACCTTTTGCATAAATTGCATATGTAATAATTGCTATTTTATTGATAAGTATATATATATATATAATTTTATTTATTTTATTATTGCAGAGGTATATTTGTTTATTAAAAAAAAAGAGGAAAATATATTATAATTGCATATTTTATTTTTTGTATTAAAAATTAATTATTATTATTTATATTATACTTAATTTCTATACGATCAATCACATTTTGCACAATATTTAATCTAGTTTTATTATCTTTTATAATATTTGTGTCATGGACGGAACACAGATAGGCAACTAGTAGCGCGTAATTAAAATTTTTTGAAATTTTATAAAAAATACAAGAAAAATAAGAAAAAAAAAATACATCGCATTTCGTTGACTTATATGTTATAAAAATTTATACGAATATTAAATACCGTACAGATATGTATATACATATAAATATAAAAATATTGTTAACGCAATAAATGTTGCCTGACATGAGCAACGATTTAAAAAAAAAATATCGATGCTTTCGAATAATAAGAAATAAGCCATTAGAAACATTTTGATTTTTTTTAATAATAGCATAAAAATGTAATCAAAAAATGTATTATTACAATATTATCTTTTTGATAAATCTAGAAATCGTTTCGAAAATAATTTGATCAATATCATATTTATTTGCTTCTTTTTTTCATAAATTTCTTTTTTAATTTATTTATTTTGAAATTAAATCTCAATTAATAATAATAAAAATTTATATATATTTCATTTGCCATTAATCAAGTATATTTTTAATAGTTTTACACTGAATAGTTGTCAAAATTTGACATCCTTGATATCTATTTCACATCTAATATGTATGGTATACAAGACTATGATTAATAAAATTTGATGTTTTATTTTGTAGAAGGAAGTCAATGTGTTAAAAATATCCAAAAAAAAAAGGCAAAGGAAGTTCAGTAACAATAAAAACACACGCCATCATAGTTGGAATTTTAACGAGTTAGAAGAAATTAATTATCCAATTAATATCTCTAGTTAATTGAGGATCCGATCTAATCTATTCTCTCTAATGATTCTCATCCTCTTGCCGATCTCGATTATATCTCTTGTCCATAGCAAGTGCCACAACAAGATCTTGTATAAGCTGATGATTCTTTTCACAAATTTTTCTAACTTCCAGAATTTCGTCCTGTAATTTATTATTGTCCGCATGAAGGATATCATTTTCGTTAACGCGGCATCTCATAGTCGAGTAACCATCGCTTTTAACGTATGTGTAAGACGTACTATTACTTTTTTTACTAGTCAAGGTACCATTTAAAAATTTCCTATCCTTGGCAACTTTGTAAGCGGAAGTTAGAACGTCACGAGGTAATCTCGTCTCTCTAGGATTTAATGGCCTAACCGTAAGTATAGCACGTAATGGTGAAGGTAATACAACAGCCGTCCACCATAACAATTTTGTCAATCTGTTTGGCAAAAGTCCGAGAAACAAAGCTCTTTCAACGTCACAAATAAGTTTTGTTTGTCGTACTAATTTAGCTAGACCGGCTGTCTTTTGAAGACCTTTGATATCATGAACGGCAATACCTACGAGTAAATTCATCAATACTATAGTGACGAATAATAGGAATAACACGAAAGATAATTGTGCGGATACTTGAAGTAGGATCCATGAAGTACCACTTACATCTACTGATATACCACCTTCCTCTTTATCAGGGAAAAATTCCTCGAAACCTAACTCGCCGGTCATCATAACGAGGACTTTAATGAGACCGGTATGAGGACTGCTGAATGATTTCGATCGTGGAAAAATAACGCAGAAACTGGCCGTAAAGCCGACGAGTAAACAGGCATATGCCAGTAGTAGTTTAAAAACTTGTGCTTGAACGCTGGTAAACATTGCTACATACGCACCAAACATTGGAAGTTGTCCTATCATTAACATGAGATTAGTCCAACCACATAATACGGCGAATGCACCTACGTGACTCTGCCATGTATACGTTCTACCTGTATATACGAATGATGTAGCAAATACGCTTAGTATCACGCACCATTCGACCATATTCTCAGCTTGGGTGAAGAATTGTTTGATTGAAAGATATGTCAAAATACCTGTTAACTTTCTAAGAGCTTCTAATATAGTAAGAACTACCAAGGAGTACCATTCGACTTCTAAAACCACAGGGTGTCTATAGAGAAAACCATTTAAGCCTGTAGTGTTGGCACAAAGGGGTGTACTAGGATCATCTACCTGACCATGGGACTCGTTGTAACAATTATGAGCAAGGGCTGTTATAACCCAAGCAGTTAGAACGAGAACGTAAAGCAGGTAGAAAAGTAATCTACCAATATAATACTTTTTGATTTTTTGCCATTTAAGGTGAAGAAAAGATTGACAAAGAGGATGTTCGAGTATCTCTTTATAACCTTCCTTAACAAAAGTACCCAAATAACCGATCTCTCCTTTCTGTTGATGTTGTAGTAAGGGATGGAAATCAAGTCTCAATTCGATCTCTCCAGTGGCTGATCTATGCTGATGAAGAGTGATCGAAGCGTCTAATCTTTGTTTGAATACTTCCAATGATGTTGGTGTCTTACGTAAAATTATTGACAATGCACTGGTACCCCCTTTTGTTCTTGCACTTAGGTCACCATTGTGTTGTATTAATATATCAACGCACTGCGATAACTCATTTAAAGCAGCAACGTGTAATGGTGTATAACCATACTTATCGACCTTATTAACATTTGCCCTCGAAATGATAAGAGTTTCAGTCACGTCATATGCTAACAATGATCTACCTAATGCTAAATGAAGCGGTGTTCTACCATCGATGTCTTCATCGTTCGGATCGCTACGGCCTTTTTTTAACAATAATTCGACGGAATCTAAACAATGAGAACGTGCTGCCAAATGTAATGGAGTTTGATTTCTGTTATTCTTCAAATGAACGTTTGCATTATTTTCTAATAGCAGATCAATATTTTTAAGACATCCAGCTTCGGCAGCGAGATGTAACGCTGTATCACCTTTTTTATTTGGCAAATCAATTTGACAAGCAGCTTGTATAAGTATCTTCATACATGCTGGATCTCCTCTATCAGCAACGTGATGTATTGGTGCATAACCGTTAGCATCCAATCGATTCAACGAAATATTATTTGGTGCCAAAAGTTTTAATATTTCTAAGGCATTACAACGTGCTGCCACATGAAGTACCGTTTCTTCTGAGTGTGCCGATTCTTCGGATATACCTTTCTGTAAGAAATACCGGGCTACCTCATAGGAATTACCAAAAGCCACATAATGAAATGGTCTGTGACTTTTACCGGCATTTACGTTGGCACCATGATCGATCAAGTATTCTACTCCTGCCAACGAATTACTAAACGCGCAAAGATGCAATGGAGTCAGATTGTGCTCTTGTTCCGAGGAATTCACGTTAGCTCCACATTTTTCAAGGCTAATTATGTAATCTACTCGACCGAGAAAGCTAGCATACAATAACAGCGCATCGATCTCTTCCTTCTTATAACTAGATATTATCTTATCTTTATTTTCTACGTCGATCTTTCCCAGTTCAAGATCTTCTAAAAGTTGTACTTTACTTCCTATTTGTCTCGTATGCTCGACCAATAGATTTCGTATAATATCCTTGTTAACTTGCAAGGAATGATCAATTTCCTCGGTACATGAACTTTCGCTTACACACATGGAGTAACAATGTGGTTCTTCAACAGGTGGTGGTGTTCCATAATCCATTGAACGTTCCGAAGACCAACCACTTTCTATATCTCGCGAAGAAGGACTTTTTGATGTCAACCATCGTGTCAGCAGCAAAGAGGTTGATGTTTTACATTTAGTTGAGGCAGGTATTGTTATATTCGAGTCATTCATATTATCGGCTCTCTCTCTGTTTTCTATTTCTCTTCTTGGTAATGTTAAAATCAATGTCCTTGAAGTATCACTCATCCTGGCCTCATAGCCATTGTTCGAGCTCAATTTATCCTTGCATTCATCTAAAATAAACATAATATTGTCTATCTCTTTTCTTTCTATCTACTTTTACAAATTTCTAAAGTGAACGATATTGTGTGCTCAATTGAAAATGAAACTCCTGTAAATTATACGGATTAATGAAATAATTGTAATGTTAATTATTAATAATAAACAAAAATATAAATACAGGTACATATCGAAAGTGTAACACGCAGATTGCAAAGTCGTGTAAACCATTATATGTTGACAATTTCAGAAGATTTTATTGTCAATTTCACGAGTAATAATAAAATTAAAGTCTTTTGTTGAAATATGTACATACACGCTACGTGTGAAATGTATATGTACTTACACGTACCTATCTCCATATGACGTTGAAAACTGTCGTGAGTAAAGCGCTACTTATGTACATATGTACAACACAAATGTCAATTGGAAAATCGGGCAAATAGATTGTTAAGTACGACGTGTGAGATCCGTTACCTACTGGAACTGACATTATTTACTTCGTGACTCTAACGAGAATTCAAGACAAGAACAAGAACGTTCTCAATAATCACGTGGTCATAACATCAGAATTTATTTTAATAACAACACGGTATGTGACGTTACTTTAAAGAATTTCCACACATTCCATTTTCGTATATATATAAATAATTGTACATTATACAATTATTTATGTGTATATATTATAATTATATTATAAATATATAAATATATACGTATATATATATATTTTTTTTCTTTTCCAGATAATATATATTTAAAAATACAAAATTAAAGAAATTACGATATCTTCAAATGATAATTCTAATGAAAATGGATAGAAAGAAGTGTATATCCTTATAAAATAAAAAGAAACTTCCATGAGAGTGACTCCAATCGTAAATGAATGATCGAAAGGAGTATAATCACCTTGATGATCAAATCCAGAGAACTGCATCTATTTTGAAGAATATTAGAGGCGATTAAAAAAATAAGATTGAGGTAACTTTTATTACTCGATCGGTACCATCGGGCGGCCCGATCGAAACTGAGTCGGTCTCTGCTCCTGCTGGTCGTTCAAACTGGCAATTCTCTTCGTCGTTTCACATATACAGAAGAGAGTTGCGGAAATTACAAAGGTGCGAATAGCAAAATTGACGGGTTATAAGCTCGGCCCTCTTTCTTTTATTTTCCTTAACATCCGATTCTAAATCGTATCTTTTTGCGATTCGTTGATATCATTAAATTATTCTTGTATACGGATATATGATTTTAACATATTTTACAAGTGATTATTATTATTGTTTTCTTCGCTGGTATTTTAATAATTTATTCGAGATCTTTCGATATTATTTAAAAAAATATATTTGAGTAGACAAGTAGAATTTATAATATTACAAATTGGCCAATTTGATTTTTAAGATAGTCCATTAATAAGAAATAAATAGTGTTTTGACGGAAAGTATGAATCATTTTTATTGCTTACTAGCTTAAATAGATGATTCAATAATGTAATATCAGCGCTATATTAGATTTTTTTTGTTTTTTCTATGAAAAATAATAATTTCCTTATATATCTATAAATTTATATCTATTCGTTCGCATATTCTATTTTCAATCTATAAAGCCTAAACGATATTTTTTTTTTATATGTACAATTTAAACATACTGTGGAAAATGTGATCCATTTAAATGATCGATGATCGCTGACCAAAAAGAGAAAGTTATCTTCGCATTTCTTTCAATCGCACGTATCTTATTTTACATAAAAAATATTTTAATAAAAAAAAAAGTTAATGAAAAATAAAAAAATAAATATTAATCAGAAACATTTATTAAAAAATGTTTCCTTGTCAGTCCATAAATATGAGAAAAGAAAAAAAAAGATAATCATTTCCATTAAGCCACTTGCGAATACTTGTATTTAATGTTGGATTCATGGGCAATATTACGCAAAACCAGATTTCGATACGAAAATTTATGAATGGCATTTTTAGTTTCCAATGTTCTAACTCTACAGAGCAAAGTTGAGTGGCGTTGCTATCGTCGTCTTCGAGCTATGCAATTGGTTTAAACAGGTACCGACCGGTGAAATCATCTTTGTTCATTATATCATACACGGATCTTACGTTACGTAAGAATCAAGAAACGTTTTTGTAATTATAATCGACGCAAATAATTCTGTGATCTTTTTATTAACTCTAGTAAAACTGAAAATGCTCATATAAAAATTTTTTATATATATTACTGTTGAAATATATTATTCTGTTAATTTATAAAATAACTAGATATTATATAAAATGACTAGTCGTTTTACAGTTTGTTTTAAGAAATAACTAGGTAATATATGAATTTACGGGAGGCAAATAATTAAAGTATGGAATTGAAATTTGATCTGTCTTTAGTCAATTTTTTTGTTTACAATAATACTCGTAATTATCCTTTCTTTCCTTTTTCTGTAAGTACTTTAAAAAACAATGTTTTGTTAGTCAAGCTGTTCTATCGACTTTAAATATACAACGTAGAACAAAAGGTTATAATAGTAGATTTATAGTTCGTAGAAATGGATTTGATTCAGGAAAAGTTCGCTGAAAAATTGAAATCTTTACCGATGAGTCCTAACAGTGCACATATGTCATCAGTAAAATATAAGAAACTTGTGGAGGAAGTAAAATGTGCTAAAGTTTCTAAACGAAAAAAACCAAAGGATTTTTGGTTATTGAAACACTATGATGTAATTCAAGTTCAAAAAGTTGATAAATTAATTTTTCCTGTCATAGACCATGGAATAAGATATTACGTTACTGAAGAAGAATTGTGTGAAGTGCTATATAACACGCATTGCAATATTGGCCATGCAGGTCGTGATCGAATGATTCATGAACTGAATAAACGTTACAAAAACATCACACAACAACAAATTTCCTTGTTTTTGCAATGTTGTGATGTATGTCAACAAAAGAAGGGTTGTTCAAAAAAAGCAATAGCAAAGCCAATGGTGTGTAACCAATTTAATAGTCGATGTCAATTAAATTTGGTAGACTTTCAGTCACAGCCCGATGGTGAATACAAATTCTTTTTTGTTTACCAAGACCACTTAACGAAATTCATCTTATTACGTCCTCTAACCTCGAAATGCCCCAAGGAAATAGCTTTTAATTTGGTCGACATTTTTACCACATTCGGAGCTCCTTGTTTCTTACAGTCAGACAACGGACGAGAATTTTGCAATTCCATAATTAATGGTTTAAAAGAGTTGTGGCCAGAATTGCACATTGTTCATGGAAAATCTAGACATAGTCAGAGCCAAGGAAGCGTTGAAAGAGTCAATGAGGATATCGAAAACACGCTGGTTACCTGGATGAATGATAGAAAAACTACGAAGTGGAGTGAAGGCTTGCGTTTTGTGCAATTCATGAAGAATAGAGCCTATCATAATGAAATTAAACAGAGTCCATATCAAGCTATGTTTGGTTGTACACCAAAAGTTGGGATTTCAAATTGTGGATTGCCAAAGTCTGTATTACATTCGTTGACCACAGAAGAAGAATTGGAAAGTTTAATGCAGAGGTCAGAGATTAGAACTCCAAAAACTGAAGTTAGTACAAATATTTTAAAATGTACATCATGTAAGGCAGATATTACAAATTTTCCCAATTCATCTTTAACTGATGCATTATTGTGTAAATTTTGTGAACAGCATCAGTTTCCCAAAAAACAATGGGAAGAAAGCAATGAATGCACTGAACAACAGATAAAAAAAATTAAGCTAAGGTCTGACAGCGAGCTAGAGTCAAACCTCCCTGATCCTGCTGTTGGTGATATTGTTCACAATCCAGTGCCGGATGTGGATAAGGAAAAAACAGATGCAAGGAGTGTTTTCGCTTGTAATTTAGAAATAACTGAAGAAAAATTACATCAATTAAATACTCAGAATGAAGCATTAAAGCAATTATATATTAGGTCACAATTGGCATTATGCCACGAAAAACTGTTTGCTCTGGAAGACATTCCTCACAAACTCCCTTCTCTTCGAACTGTAGCTTCAGATCAAGACTTGGATAATGAACAGGGCTTTACTCGCTGTCACTGCACTCAAAAATGTAAAACAAAAAGGTGCCTTTGTTTAAAAAAGGGGATACTATGCCATTGGAAATGTCACGAAGGTCAAACTTGTTGTAATAAGTGATTTTCTACTGTGAAGGTCAAAACGATGACTCATAATGCAGTCATAACACAATAACTATACGTTATTATTATAGTTATATATACATATAACTATATATTATTTCATATATCTAGCTATTTCATAAGACTAGTTAAAATATATAATTTTTTATATGTTTTCTCTAAAATGCCTAATTATTTCATGTAATATTTAATTATTTTATAAATAAACTGAATTAGACATTTTAACGGTAATATATAAATTTAAAAAAATAAAACATAGAAAATGGTTTGATAAGTTTCATGCAATCCATTTTGTATACTTTTTAAGCTTATCTTTGTTTGTAAATTCATAAAAAATAATATTATGCAAAAGAAATTATTGATCAAGAACAAATATATATATATATATATATATATATTTTTTCTTTTTCTCTACTTGTTACTGTACAAAAATAAATTAGAAATAATTCAAACTCGAATGTTAAAATATTTTAAAACATAAAATATATGACTTATTGTTAGATCATAGTCATAATCGAATTAAAAGTAATAATATAATATAACAAAAACTTACTTGCTGGCGAGATTGCATGTTCTTGAAATAAGAGATGTCCTCTCCGTTAATAGTTATTTTTCCAGTACCTTCACCAAACACTGTTACTGTGGCAATTGCAGATTTTCTTTGACAAGCTACAAACAAAAGATACCATTACTATATTATTTTTTATGCATCCAAACTAGTTTAAATTAATTAAACATAATTTAATAAATTTTAAAACTTACGGAAAACCTTAACATATGGTTTCCCATCCTCAGTATACATTATCTGTAAATAAAAAAATACACATATATATTTATAAATTGGATATAAAATAATATATTTATTATTTTTAAATTATGAAACAATTGCCTTTCTTTTATACACTATTTATTATAGAAAAAATATACTTACAGGCAAGAAGTTGCAACCTTTCGTGTCTATTGTTAATTTTGTTCTGTACTTCATGATAAATTCTTCTACTCTTTTGGATAACGGATGATTCAATAGTTTCGCCATTGTTTTGATAAAATATTCGTACTAAGAATAGATATAATTATCTTATATTATTTAATTATTATAACAAATAAATAGAGTAACAAAGTTCTTTTTCTAAACTTACTTGCTCATCAGACAATGTTTCAAGTAATAATTTTTCTAGTTGAACTTTAGTTATCCATGTTGATTCATGTGGATCCCTGAAAATAACAAAACAAAAAAATATATTCAAAATACTATTTTATCATTTATTTTTAGCACTTGTTTAACAATAATATTATTTTACATACATTTTATTTTCATTGGGAAGCGTTCCGGTAGATTTAATAAACTTATCTTCTAAGTCATCTAAATTTTTGAATTGTTCTATTATATTCTATAAATTAATAATGACATTAAATTAGAAATATTTCTTTCCTATTAAATTTATAAATTGTTTATTGAAAATTTTACTTACATGAAGCGTTTCATAATAGAAAGGTGTTATCATAAAAAAGAATGGATGAATCGGTTTTCCATCAGCAGAAAATTCAGCTACCTTCTGAGGTGGAAAGATTTCTTTTGGATGTTTCATCAAGGGTCGTGCTTTGGGATCATACAACCCGGATGGAAAAAGATATTCTAATGATCTCTAAGCAAAATTTTACAATTGATATAATTTATATAATTATAATTAATATTTTATAAAAAAATGATAATAAAGAATCATAAATTGTAACACAATCACAACTTACATCAACATCTTCTTGCGTAAAATGTTCGGCATCCATACCCATCATGTTTGCAAGATGTCTTTTACCCTTTTCATATTCAAATAGTTCTTTTTCCATTAATTCCTCTATAAAAAGAATAATCAATCATATATTTCTATTATAAACAAATAGAAATCTGTTATGATTAGCAGAAGAAAAAAATAAATCAATTACCATGCTTTTGGATACGCTTCATATAAGTTTGCATAGCTTTGGTTGTATATGATACCTCGATGCCGCTTTGATCTGTCAAAGTTTTAGATTGTTGTGTACTAGATAAACGAAAGATTGATTCCTAATATAAAACAAAAATATAATATTATATATTTATATTTTGAGGTTAACTGCAAAATTATGTAAGGATTAAAACATTATAATCATTGTCATTTAAAATTATCAATTGAAAATTACCAAACACTGGATTGTATTCGATGATATACCGAGAACATTGTTATTAATTTTCAATAAATTACGAAAATTAGAGAAACGTATAAACATTGGTGTTGCCATGTTTACAATTTTAAAGAAAAACTCAATATTTCAATAAATATATGTTTGATATTATTCATTATCGATATAGAGATCGATTGTGCAGTATCTATAACAAGATCGATTTATGTATTGGACTAAACGAATGCGGCGTCATCTACAATAAACAAGTAGGATACAATATATATATTAATTTCTATCTTATGAAGTGCACAGTATGAATTAAATAGATTATTATTATTTTATTTATTTTTCATTTGTATAAGATCCAATTATTGCTAATCTAGCCTATTTGTATAATTCATGTTATATTTCATCATGGCACACGTCAGCACAGTGCGCCCCCTACTTCGTTACTTATATTTGATATGTGATGTGGAGAATAGATTGGCTTATGTAAAAAGAAAAAGAATAAAAAAAAATTATATTAGGTTAATAAAAGAAGTAGCACGTTAGAATTATTTCTAAAAATGGTACGTATTGTTAATAACATTTGTTAATAACATGATAAAAATGTTGTAAAAGTTGTTAGTCGTTTTTAATATATATTGCGTGAAAGATAATAATACTTTTCCATTTGCAGATTTCAACTGCCAAATATAATTATTTTTTTCAAGTAAAACAAATTTTTTATATGATAATTGTATACCCAATTGATTTTTATAATTTTAGGTACTTATCGCTGCTGCTGTATGCACAAAGGCGGGAAAAAGTAATTATAATTTTTTTAATATCATTATATGATTACACATATATACGTTCACGTGTATGTTTATTTGTAATACACTAGGTTCTCTCAAATTATTCAAATATAGATATAAAGTTTAAATGTCTTATATATTTACAAATTATATTTATCACTATTAGTAATAGTTTGATAGTAATACTTTAGCAATATAAAAAAAGACGAAAGAGTACTCTATTGACAATTATTATAATTAGACCAATTAAAAGAACAATATTGGATATATTTAAAGATATAAGGATAGACACTTACTTATGTATATACAAATATATGACTTTGTTTTTTTTAGCCATCATTTCCCGTCAATTCGTTGAAATGACAAAAGCAAGAATTGAAGGATTACTAGCTGCATTTCCAAAGTTAATGAGTTCCGGTAAACAGCATACTTTTGTTGAAACAGAATCTGTGAGATATGTTTATCAACCATTAGAAAAAGTATACATGCTACTCATTACGACGAAGGCTAGCAATATCTTAGAGGATTTAGAAACTTTACGACTCTTTGCAAGAGTGGTAAGTATTGTATTATATATTATTGAACTTCACAAATTAATAATAATATCTTTTTAGATCCCAGAATATTGTGTTTCAATGGATGAACTTGAAATAGCAGATAATGCATTCAATTTAATATTTGCATTTGATGAAATCGTCGCTTTAGGATATAGAGAAAGTGTCAATCTTGCGCAAATAAGAACTTTCGTAGAAATGGATTCTCACGAGGAAAAGGTTTATCGTGCAGTGAGAATGACTCAAGAACGTGAAGCTAAAAATAAAATGCGTGAGAAAGCTAAAGAATTACAACGGCAACGAATGGAAGCGAATAAGAAAACTGGTATCAAAAATCCAGGTTTTGGTAGTGGTTATGGAAGCAGTGGTGGTTTCACTCCAACTCCTACGGTTGGAGATACTGCTAATTTTGTTCCTGATACAGTAAGACCATCATATACTCCAGCACAGTAAGTTCATTTAATTGCAATATTTTCTCAAATTTCTTAAATTTTATATAAGAAAATATAATGAAAAATATTATGTGGTTGTAGAAAGTCAGCCAATACTGGTCCAGGGGCTATGAAACTTGGTGGAAAATCTCGTGATGTTGATTCGTTTGTTGACCAATTGAAAGAAGAAGGTGAAAATGTCGTAAGCGCTCCACTTGTAGCGTTAGGAGCAAAATCTGTGCCAATCAGTCCTCAGATAATTAACACTGAACCGTATGTATCTTAATTCCTTTATTATATTATATGATATTTATTTATGTTAATTAATTCCATATAAACAGTGTTCACCTACGACAAGAAGAGAGACTTAATGTACGCATTGGACGTAATGGAGGTCTTCAACATTTTGAGTTACATGGTTTAGTCACGCTGCATATCTCTGATGAAAAGTGGGGTCGTATCCGTGTCCAACTTGAAAACAGAGATTCAAGAGGAATTCAATTACAAACTCATCCAAATGTCGATAAAGAATTATTTAGGACTCGTGGCCAAATTGGATTAAAAGTACCTTCTAAACCATTCCCTTTGAACACAGATGTTGGTGTTTTAAAGTGGCGTTTACAAGCTCAAGACGAAACAGCATTACCAATTTCAAGTATGAATTTTTTTTAATTAGCTACAATTTTTAATCCTTTCTTTACTTACAAAAAACAAACTAAGAATTTACAGATTTGTTTTAATTCAAGTAATAATTAACAATTTAACTTTTTAATTATATAGTAAACTGTTGGCCTAGTGAAAGCAGTGATGGGGGTTGGGATGTAAACATTGAGTATGAATTACAACAAGATGATCTTGAATTAAATGATGTAAACATAAACATTCCACTTCCAATTGGATGTACTCCTATAGTAAGCTCATTTGATGGACAATATACGCATGAGACAAAGAAAAATATATTAATATGGTCGCTACCATTAGTCGATGCCTCGACAAAGTCTGGTTCAATGGAATTTTTTGCCCCATCTTCAACGCCCGCAGATTTTTTTCCACTTCATGTTTCTTTTGCATCCAAGACGTCGTATGCCAAAATAAAGGTATCGTAAATGTTTCAAAATATTTTATATTTTCACCGCATCTTAAAAAAATATAAATAATTAATTTTTTTTTCTTATTTTTTAATGTTCAGATCACGGAAGTTTTATTAGTAGAAGATGAGAATCCTGTAAAACATTCTATAGAAACAGTTTTCTTTACTGACAATTACGAAGTGGTATAAGTCGCAAAAAAGAAAAGAAAAGTAGATGTTAGTCTACATACGCTTTGAACTCATGGAAATGAATACGATACATTGGAAAACGTAATTTTGATGATAAGCAACTAGCCTAATTAGTATTCATATGCCAATCAGATTTCTATTTCCATATGATCATTTACTTAATGATCTCATGGTAACTGCAAAAATGTATTGCAGTTTATTAATCTGCACATTACAATCATATTGTAATAATTGTATGTTCAATATTAATTTATCCGAAACAAAAACGTCAAAAAAGTGTATTTTAATTAAGAAAAAGAGGTAAATATCTTCAAATATAGTCAAGTTTAATCAAGTTTATTGAATTAATTACATATATAGAATATAGAATATTAACGCTATGTTTGATTATTTCCTTCAAATTAAAATATTAAATGACAAAGGCTGTCATTTATTTTCACAAAGGACAAATAATTTCACTGTTTATATGCCTTTTGCGTATTGTTGTATACATAAGACTACTTCTTTAGTATACTAAAAAAAAAGAGAAAGAAGAAAAAAAAGTAAAATTTTTTCTTCTAACATTATATTAAATGTTATAGTTGCATCAATTCCTTTACTTCTTCTATTATAATTACGTATAAAAATATTTAGAAACGTAATTTTAGTTTGGGTTACTGAAATTTATAAATATTTCTTTTATCGTATATACACATATATATTGTGATTATATTATATTCTATATATATTTTTTTCTTATCACCAAACGTTACACTTAAGAAACGTATTAATCCTTACATCGAAATTTGTATCTTTAAATAATTTTAATATATATGAAACACACAGTTATACTACTTATGTATGTGCTAAATGTGTATATATAATACGTATATATGCTATGACTTTTTATATGCACATACCGAGATAAAATATCTATTATTTTTAAACAAATTTATTTGAATCTTTTATAAAATGTTTCGAATTAGTTATGAATTAATGAGTATTGTTATACTTGGAAGTATGTATTATAGTTAAAAATAATAATAAATCAAGTATATATTTTATTGTTCATTAATGCATGTTTAAAACAAAGCAAACTACATATTCAATATAAATGATGCTATTTAATGGATATATCGGGTGGAAGCAATCATAAAAATTGATTATTTAAATTTTTTGAAAGTATTGTTTGGAGAAATGTTTTTAAAATAAATACTATAGAAGTGATTATTTATTTAATTTGATTACACAAACATGCGCATATACATCAATGTGTAGGAATTGTTAATGTTAAGATAAATATTAGGTAGAATTCATATATTATAATAAAATTATTTTTACTGGTATTAGTGTCATTATTATATCTTCAATTAATCTTTGACTTTTATTATATTTAGCATTTGCATTCAATATATAACTGCTTTTTCTCTAATTAGTGAAATATATATTTAATAATTTGTATTTCTTTATGTACATATATAAATATTTTTATTTTATATTATGTATATACAAAGTGTCTTGTAATTGGTGGTACAGGCCGAGTAGGGTATGATTCTATATGAAAATTAATTGCAAGTAAAAAAATGTAAAATAAAATTTATTCCTGCAAAGCTTTATTTTGAAATAAAAAGTTTGAACATTTGTACATTTTTTAGTTAGTTTTTCATATAGAATCATTCACTGCTTACTTGCATCACCACCTATAGGACACCCTGTATGTATTTGTAGTTAAATTTACTATATATTATATATTAAAATAATTATTTACAGTATAAAATGTCATTACAGATAATATACAAAATAATATATAATATTCATTATAATAATGATATTATTTACAGAATGTTTAAAAATATTCAAACAATCAGTTAACAGGTTATGGTAAGATATCAGATGGTATACTTACTACTTGTTGCAACAGATAGTTTTCAATAACTGCCTTGGCTGTAAAGAAAGAGAAATATGTATGTCTACTTTAAATTATTTTTATACTTAGGCTTTTTATTTAAAATTCTGTTATTTTATTTGATTTTTATACTCTTACCAGTTAATGAATTATTTATTATTGCAGCTTGGTATGCACTTATATTATGTACATTACGATGTGTAATATCTGCTCCTCTAGACAAAAGTTCGTAACAAACATGTGGATGATCACCATGTGCTCCATAAATAAGAGGCGTGTTTCCTTCCTAAATGATGATATTTTTGTTACATGTTTTCCTTTTTTTATGTGCAATATATAAAAGACAAAAAAATGATATAAAATAAATAATATAAACCTCATCGCTTGCATTTGAATCAGCGCCATGATTCAAAAGTAACTTTACAAGATCGTGATGACCGTAAGCGGCAGCTAAATGCAAAGGAGTCTCTCCATTATGACCACGATAATTTTTGTTTGCGCCAGCTTTTAACAATTGCCTTGCGCTACCTAATTGTCCATATCCTGCAGCCCACATAAGACCCGTTAAACCTTTTTCATCTGTAAGATCTACCGATCCTGGAAAGTATAATAACTGTGCCACAAAATACAAGTAATCAATATATATTGTGTTATTTTCTCAAGAACAAGGAGAAAAAAAACCTGGTTGTATGATTTCAGGAGTAAGTTCTCCTTGACCAGCTAATGTATGAAATGTAATATCTGTTCTTCCATAGAGTTGAGGTATTTTTGTACGCGTATTACCTCTTTGCAAGTTAGTTAACAAAGTTGGTGGCTGTAAAAGTATAGATATAAAAGCAAAATTAAAGATGTATAGTATATGATAAAGATGTGTTATATATAATGAATCACCAATATTATACCTTATACGGTTGAAATGCACTAGTTCTGGTTGCATCCTGCCATGCACCCGGTGCCCAATGCCACTTCCTTTCTATTGGTTCTGACCTACACCCTATGCTCACATTATCTGGTTTGTATATCAAAGGTCTTGGTCGTATACCTATTGCTGTTTCAGTATTATCTCTTGTCGTTCCTTTTAATTACATTAACATTAAATGAAATTAATTATTCAATGATAAGTTTATATGAATAAAATTGTACCTTCTTTTTTACTTCCTGAAGATTCATATTCTTCTTCTTCGTTTTCTTCTTCTTTTATAATTAATTCTTCATGAATTTGATTTTCCATGACTGTTTAAAAATATTTAGAATTATATTACATGTGAAAATATATACAAAACGGTTGGTTGGTTTTGATAAACCAGAGCATGTCACACGTGAACAAGTTGTTTCATTAAATTATTGAAAATGTATTTTCACATATATATCAAATAAAATACAATTTAAAAAATAGATATATTAAATAGATAAATTAAAGGTAATCTTATAGAAGCATTGTAACTGGGATATAACTCTTTAATATTTCTGTTTACAAATAAAAACAAAGCGCATCTCAATTTAGAGTCAAGGTTAGCGGGACATTTAAAATTTTATCAAATTCGTATTTCATTTGATATTATATCGGTTAATGATATTGTTCAGAAATAAGCACATTTATCATACATCTGTAGCGTCTCAACTACTTTCCGCTAGGAATGAAAGGCGGCACCACGAACATCAGCGCGCATCTCCTGCTAGGGACGCTAGCCGGCAGCATCAGTGATCCATATATGTAATACTTCTATATGGACAGTTTTGTGGCGTCTCGCATGTAGCGGTACGACCGATGGTCGCGCCATCTAAGTTACTAGAAGGCTAGGGAACCACGCCAGCAAGTGTGGTCACCAGACGGGTACAGTCTGTGCGTAGCCGTCGAGAAGTGTACAAGAAAGAAAAGCAAGTCGCATCCTAACAATAAAGATCATAAAACAAATTCAGTCTAATATTATCTTTACTATAGAGAAACCCTC
>NW_015149101.1:0-19016 GCF_001465965.1 Polistes dominula
CGGAGTACCTTCCTCTTCGAAATACACTTATAGACTGAAGTGTTGTTCTCTAAAACAAAACTTTGATTAGAAAGTTGTTTAYGATTTTTCTTATGTTGATTATTTCTGCAACGGTAATTAAAACTCTAATAAATAAAATTCAATATTATAACGTTCAAATTCTATTATTTTATTCATTCTAATATARTTATTTTATTGTTCATGCGCAGTGATGAAATTACAAGTGTTAAATTATTTGTAATATAAGACGGGTGTATTAGAATATTAAAATAATTGTTAATTAATTGATAGAAGTATCGATTATTGTTTAAAGTACGAAATATTTTTTCGGAGTATATTCCTATGTATATGTAATGGTAAATATAATTAATATTCACAAGCACATATCCAAATAAATGGATAATGAAAGTTATTTTGATTGTTATTATAAATCCCTTTAAACCTTCTTTACCGATTTTACAATGCAGATTTCTTTATCGACTATGTCTTACCTACTGATTTTTTTATTGATACTAATGACCTACCTTACCGACAGTAGATCTAAAGAATATATTGAATTTAAATGCTCATATGATTTACAATGGTATGATTATCTTTCTTTAGTGTTGACGTTATAAAAAGTACTACTAAAGTAATAGTAACAATATTTTTAATTTGAGATAATGGATTGTAATAGATTAATAAAAAGAACTCGATAAAAAATTAAACTACCAGAGAGCGCGAGTGATTTTAAACGTATATACAGTAACCTAAATCTAATCAATATGTTAAAATAGTTCACGAGTAATGACCACATGGTGTGTATTAGACTTCAAAGATGACAGTGGACAATTTAATTTAATAATAAAGTTTGATATTATTTTATAAAAAGTAATTATTTGTTTCTATAATATTTCTAGAGAAATTCTTAGCCCTTAGTTGAAAAGAGTAAACAATATTATTTATATAATGATTTTCTTAAAGATTAGTTTATTTTTTGGGCTTCTAATACTCGTAAGTGGTGCACGAGAATATAAGAAAAAGGATTTAATCGCTCTGAGGGAAGAAGTGCGATCAATGTTTGATCATGCATATTCTAGCTATTTATCTTATGCATATCCTTATGATGAATTAAGATCACTTAGCTGCGATGGTTTTGATACTTGGGGTAGTTTTTCATTAACATTGATCGATGCATTAGATACCTTAGCTGTGATGGGAAATTTCTCTGAGTTTCGTCGTGTCGCTGAGATTATAAGCGAAAGAGAAAATTTTGAAGCTAACATTAATGTATCTGTTTTTGAAACAAATATTCGAGTTGTTGGTGGACTTTTGAGTGCTCATTTATTGTCACGCAAAGCAGGTGTACCTTTAGAACCAGGATGGCCATGTAATGGTCCATTGTTACGTCTTGCTGAAGATATGGCCAAAAGATTGCTCCCTGCTTTTGATACACCAACAGGAATGCCATATGGGACTGTTAATTTGAAGTATGGTGTTCCTGAGGGAGAAACAAGTATTACTTGTACAGCTGGAATTGGTACCTTCATTTTAGAATTTGGTACACTTTCTCGCTTAACCGGTGATCCCATTTACGAAGAAGTTGCTATCAATGCTTTGAAAGCATTAAATCATTACAAATCTAATATTGGATTAGTTGGTAATCATATAGATGTATTGACTGGTCATTGGACAGCTCAGGATTCTGGAATCGGTGCAGGAATCGATTCATATTTTGAGTACTTAGCAAAAGGAACACTATTGTTTCAGGACCCATGGCTAGCTGCAATGTTTCATGAACATAAAGCTGTTGTAGAAAAGTACATTCGCAGAGAAGATTGGCATTTATGGGTTTCTATGACAAAAGGTCAAGTTACTTTACCTGTGTTTCAATCCTTAGATGCTTATTGGCCAGGTGTATTAAGTCTATTCGGAGAAATAGGAGATGCAATGAGATCTTTACACAATTACCATCGTGTTTGGAAACAGTTTGGTTTTACTCCTGAATTTTATAATATTCCCCAAGGTGAAGCTGGAACAAACAGAGAAAGTTATCCATTGAGACCAGAACTTATAGAATCTGTAATGTATTTATATAGGGCTACTGGAGACCCGTATTTAATTGAAGTAGGAGTTGATATACTCAGAAGTCTACAGCATAGTGCCAAAACTAAATGTGGTTATGCAACTATTAATGATGTACGTGATCATCGGAAAGCAGATAGAATGGAATCTTTTTTCCTTGCAGAAACAACTAAATATTTGTACCTTCTCTTCGATCCAGATAATTTTATTCACAATAATGGACAAGAAGGAGATATCATAAAAACACAATGGGGTCATTGTATCGTTGATTCAGGAGGATATGTTTTTAATACAGAAGCACATCCCATTGATCCTGGTGCATTATATTGCTGTCGCAGGATACAAAATATATTACCGGATAAAATGTCAACTTCAGATAAATTTTTTACTAAAAACGATCAGAAAGAAGAATACAATTCAAAAGATAGGATTCATGAAGAAGATAATGTACATAAAAATGACACTAATAATTTTGTAGAAATTATTAAATTATCACAATTGAGACATAAGCTGATGAACGAAGTAAAAACTACTAAAAAATATGAAAATGTTGAAACATTATTTATGCAAGAAATTGTTTCTGAAAATGTTTCAAAAAATGAAGATGAAACTAATAAAAATATAACGCTTCAATCAGATTCTGCAAAGATGCAAGTTATGGCACCTCCAAATGTAATTTATAAGGCTGATGATAGTGAAAACGCAGATACTTTTGAGACACCCATTACTTCAAATGATCAATATGACTCTACAACTATTCAGAATAATACAAAACTACCTAAAACAACAGTTAGCAATCACATTACAAAATTTGAACCACAAATTATGTTAGAAAATATTAGAAAGAAAAATATGTATCCAACGAATACTACAGCAAAATCAATGTATCAGATTTTGTCCTGCCAGTCGCAACCATTCCTACAACGAATAGCTATCATAGGAGAATTTTTTTAAATACTTATTTCAATAATTTTACTCGTGTATAACTTTCTATCTCTAATTTTGTTCGTTTAACAACAAGCCTCTTTCTATAATTTTATTGTTATTTTATTTCAATTTTAAAACAATAAATTCATTTTTGAATTTAAGAATATATAAATAAATTTATTTTTTTTTTATTTGATTTAAATGGCTGTGAGATAATTGTTATTTGAAATATATATTTTGCAATTTTGTTTTTTAAGAATTTCATTGATCAACATAGGGGGTAGAAATCAGATATTTTCAATGTATCTACATAGAAGTTCTTCGTTGATTTTATCTAAGATCATTGACAATTTTTTATTTATAAATATTGATAAGTCACAGATGAACTTCTAAGTAAATAAATATATAACTAAAATTATTAACATAGATATTCTCTTTAAAGAATTCATGCTTAAATGTTTTAAATTGAATCATTATAAGTTTTTGAATAGATGCTTTTTTTGTTTGTTTGTTATAGCCACCCTTTATTTGAACAAAAATTGTCTATCGTTTGCATTTTGTTTCGTTACTAATCAACGTAGAATTTAAACTAACAATACCATCATTCATAAATCAATATCATTTAAAAATTATTCTCTGATTTTTGGGTATCAAGTATCATAAGCATGTTAGCTCGTTCGAATATACATAAACATTTACAAATTTCATTAATGAAGAGGATTAATACCTTAATGACAGGTATAAATTAAATATAGTATGAATAATAAATTATTAATTTTATGCAGCATGTTTTGATAGTGATGATAATTGATGATATCTATACTAATGATATATGTAATATTCGTAGGTAATATAAGAGCAATGGAAAACTCAGAATCGAAGAAGGAAGAATCAGCACGAATGAAACAATTTCATGAGAAACTGAAATTACAGCCAATGCCACGTATGTAAAAATACATATTTTAAATTAGCTAAAATATGAATAGATATCTTTTAAATACTGTTCATATAAATAGGTGTATCACCACGTGAACGTTTCATTGATTTGGTATTGGTCGATACCGATCCTAAAACTGGAGAATTAATTACAAATAGTGAAAAGGAACCAACCAAATGGGGTGATTGGCAAATCGGTGGAAGGGTGAGCGACTTTTGAGCAAAAAATACTTTTATATCCCTCTTTCATTTAAAGATATAAATGTATATCCAAAGTACAAGAAAAAATAACAATCTCAGTTCAACGTTAACTTACAAAATTCATATTAATATAAATCTTACTTAATAAGTAAATAATAGTACTCATTTTTCTTCTAAATACACAGTTACAAGTTATATTTTTTTCATACTGTTATGGTTGTCAATGCTAGGTGAAATGATATACATTAGATTTTTAAAAAAATTATTCATTATATATATATATATATATGTATATATAACAGGGGAAAAATTCTAATTTATATATTAAATTTTTATTTTATAGAATTTTGAAATAAATATTTAATCTATTTCCTTTATGAGTACATGAAATGTACTTATGAACAAATTTTTTAATTATAAATTTCAGTAAATGAATAATTGTAAGTAATGAAAGAACTTTGAAATTCATTGGTAAATTTTTATACATGGAATATATATTATGAACTATTTATTATTTATAAAAATATGTTTTATATACTTGAATTTTATTAAAGCCTAATCTTATGCACTACCAGTAAAGCTGAATGTACATACATAATCACATTTACATTTGATATATATATATATATATATGATAATAATAATTTTTTTTTTAAAAGTACAGAAAAATTCTTTACTAACATATTGTTAGTGTTTAATTTTTTAAAAGATATTTTAAGAAGATTATAGAATAGTAATTAAAATTTACAAAAATTGTAATAATATTCTTTTATGGAAGACTATATGAAACCACTTTTTTTTACTTGTTTAATATATTTAGAAAAAAGATGAAATAAAATAGAAACAAGTTTTTTAATGTTAGGATTTAGTTTGAAATGAACAATACAAGATGAGTACTTCTCAAGTTATAGTTTTATATCATGTAATATAGAAAATACAAGATCTTATTTATGAGAAGTAAAAAATAAAAATTCGTAAAATATTTACATAAAATATTTTTTTTTTGCTTCTTTTTTTTCTTCTTTTTTTTTTTTTTAATAAGTTCTATAGTTTATATTCCTTTTTGTTTATTTGAAATAGTTTTCACAGAGAGAAATATTTTTTAACTATTATTATTTTTCAATACTATACTCTGTGTAAAAAAGTACATTTGGATAATCTAAACATTACCCAATATAAAAATTTGTATGATAATGCATAATTAGATTAAAAATATCTGTATAAGTGTGTAAAAGTTCATTCCTTTTTTTTTTGTTTTTTTTTTTTTCACAGTTATGGCAATGAGATATATTATTAAATTTTTTCAAATGAAAAATTAAATATTCTTAAATATTACTCAGAATTAATTAGAAAATCATAATACATAAATATATTAATATTGAAACTATTCAAATTTGTCAGTCTTTCATCTAGCATCGACGGACCTATAAACTGTAGTTAAGGTAGCATCGAGTTGTTAAAAATTACAGATCTTAACGATTTATAAACTATAAAGTTTTATTGATAGCTAACACATCCCGCATCATCATATTTCTGAGTGTCCATAAGGCATTCACCACATTTCCATGGTTGCCCACACCATTGCCCAACCATTCAGCAGGTAATTTAGTTATATCAGGAATTTGGGTATTTTCAGGAGTAGCATTCATTTGTTTATCCCAATTTGATATGTAACGGTTTTCTACATTTAATCCTTCAATATACCTGGAAATCAACTCAGATATTATATGTTCGTAATATTATGTTCAAATTTGATCTCTTCTTACGAATGACTTTTACATTAATAACGTATTAAATAGACATTCTCATTATAATGATTGTACATTATAATGTAGAATGTTACCGTAAATATGCATCCGAATGTAATACTCGACTCGGCCTTGGAGGTACAGCAACAAACAATGGCTCTGGTTGTTTGGTAGCTGGTATATTACTAGTCTGTGTTGCTGCAGCTGATGTTTCTAACACATAGATTATAAATTAATAAATATCTTCTCTAGCATAGCATTTAATTAATATTTAATGAATACTTTACCTGTTTCCATTGGTGGGAGTATCGTAGGACCTTTCGAAGCCATATAGTTTCTGAATAAACGTGTCAATTAATTATTACATCTTAAAAATATATGTATATAAATTGTATAAAATATTTAATAAAATAATAGGACATACTTGCTTCTTTCGGAGGGTGGGATGATACGACCATTTGATTTAAGAATGTGTACTTCTTTAACGTGTCTTGCAAGTCTCTGTACACTTGGAAATGGTGGTACAGTTTTTCTAGTACGACCACAACCACGCCATTGACATTGGAATTCAACATCTATACAATACAATAATTGGCATAATATAAATTATATGACATAGTTCAATATAAATTATTAAACAATTAATATCTTACCAGAAGCAGCATTCATGAAAGATGACTGTACGTGTCCATTTTGCTCAGCAATGCAATGATCAATGCAATCAGTCATATCTTCAAATTGCCAATCACAGTTATCCCAACAACATTCATATACTACATCTTGTAATGCATTAGTTCCAACTGTCATAGATCCACCTTTTAGTTGTCCTCCTCCATCTTCATTTATTTTAATAGCTCTTTCTTCCCAAGCTTGCTTCTCTCCTGCCGGTAATTTTCTCCACTGAAATATATAAATTGTTATTTATTATTTATAATATTCTAATTTATGTACATTATAAAAAAAAAAAAAAAAAAAATAAGGATTAAGTATGTGAAATTTTAAAATAATTATTATGTTGCATACTTGTTCCTTCAAACATATTTTCATAATAAAACAAAAAAATATGAATGAACAAAGAAATAAATACCTCATTGCCAACAATTCTGCTAATCTCTCCAAAGGATGATTCTGGGTTGTTTTGTGTAATCTGCGTTCGCATTTTACTCGAATATAAAATATAGCCCGTAACTAATTTTTTACCGGTAGTTTTCTAAACAGAAGAAAAGACAAATTATAATGTCACCGTATAGTGAACCGATATTGCCTAAGTATACCTTCAAGAGGAACACATCCTATTGTGGAACTAGTGTTAGAGAACGAAAATTCAATGGTGCAAAAACACAAAGTATGCTGGCATATTTCTTAAATAAAAATAAAGTGAACAAATAAAAATACAACAAGTGACAATTTGGTAAGCAAATGATTTCACTGTATAAAGCCTACCTTTCTAGACGACACAGGTGTTTGAATACTAGAGAGCACCGGTTGAGCTTCAGTAGATCCAACGGATGGTGGACCACCAGCATCCATGCTGTCCTCCCCAACACCCACTCCTAATCCTTCTCCCACGCTTAGTAGTACTTCAGGTTCCAGCTTCAGTAACAATGGCGATGCTTCCTATACCATTTATGTTTTGTTACCTTCATTATCCGTTACCGAATGTTATGTTATTTGATAAGTTTCGAATATAATCTTACACAATATTACAAACAATGGAATACATTTTAACATAGGCTTTGCACAATTGTTATCCTTAAGTATTCAAAAATGTTAGTCATTTTTACTAAATACTAAATTCACTTATTTTTTCTTTTTTTTTTTTCTATTAAACAATTCAAACCCAAGAAGCTACATATACATATTTAAATATATTATATTTTAATTGAAGATTAATTTCATTTACGGTAAAAAAATATTAGTATCTTATGCACTCCATTTAAAGCAACTTTTTTCATTCTTATATAAATCTGGTTAGAGCGACATGGAAGCAAGTAAATTTTCGGTGGTGTTGTATATTATATATACAGGTTTAACAATATAAACCCAACAGGTGCTCTGAATTTGTTCCCTATATCTAAATTATTGCTCATCCCTATGAGTGCCATGTGTAAAAACATAACTGCACAATAATAATAAAAGAAAATAAATATGCCGGCATAAAATAACACAACATGCATATGGACAGATCGATACAGCAAGATGTATAAACCTGAAATTTATATTATATAACTGATGTATTAAGAACAATAGTTTATTCTTTTGTTTCCTAATCTCGTTGACTGAATTATTGATATTTGAATTATATTGAAATTTAATCTGCTGCATCAGTCTGTATGATATTAAATGCATGCAATTTTGATGTTGCTTCCCTCAGGACAGATAGTACAATTTTGTAAATTAGTAATTACCATATCAAACTGAGCTGAACTGGGTGTGACGGACTTGACTTGATTTTGCGTCTGAGCCACGTCACCCGGAACCTATAACACACGCATTACATGCCAAGCAATAATTTTATAGTTAGTTGCGTATAAGAATGAAGCTGTACTTTGTTAATTTGAATTTATATGATTTAAAGGTGTCATTAATATTTAAGTTAATATATTGTTCTTAAGGAAGTACACTCACTTTAGCAGGATTAATTGGTCTCCGGAAGAAATAAATTTCATCTTCTGTAACAGCAGAACTATGGTTAAATTTTTTTAATCCTTCCTGACTTAGTTTTTTCATTAAGCTTTTACTTTCATCGTAAAGAGATTCACAAATATAAATATCATCTTCTGGTATTTCCGTTGGTCGACCTACAAATAATAAATTATTTTAATATTTATTTACTTCATTATTTTATTAATTTCATGAAAGATATTATTGTAAGAACTAATAAGTATATCATTTTTAAATACATTATTAAAATAATACTATTATTATATATTATTTAATATACATACTGCATATATATTCTCCATAATCAAGGACGGCACATTTTCCAACAATTGCAACAATAGGGTGAGTACCATCAACTGTAGATAGGAATAATTCTTGCTTATAAAATAATTTAGTAGGCGCATGTGGAACTTCTCCTGGCATTAATAACCAAGGACCTTTGAAGTAACATTTGCCGCTGTAAAATATGTAATATTTACTTATTAAAATATTTTCATTTCTCTTCAACTAATGATAAATATTAAAATGTTTGGACGTACTCTTTCGTTGACCATATTGCATCAATTTGAGCTATTTGTTGTCTGCCACCATCTGTTGCTACATAAACAAAATCTCCAGTTTTCACAGATCCAGCACATGTGTTATATTGTTCATAGTACGTATTTTCAGTATCTTCAGGATTATATAATATCACATTCTATGAAAGAGAATTAAAATACAATTTTTTATACAATAATTATCAAAATATTAAGATTCTATCATAAGAAAAGAAGAAAAAAAAAAGATCCAAGTTCGAATTAATTGATAACATACAGGCCTTTCTTTTTCTGTTAATTTTTCTCCCTCTTCTAATTCAGCAATTTCTTCTTTATGCTTTTCTAATCTTTCTTTATACACAGAAATTACACGTTTTGGTTCTAAAGGTTTCTCTCGTGGTATTAATTTTAAATGATCTGGATCAAAATTCCAGACTTTTATTTTTTTAAAAGCTCTTGCCTTAGTGGAATATCTAGATTCACATACATATACGTCTTTTTCTAAAAATCCTTCAGGTTGCATTCTAAAATAATCTTTTACACTTAAAACGCAACATCTGCCAGCAACTTTAACTAATGGTACTGCAACATGAGCATCGCTTTTAAATAATTCTTTATCAAGAAACTTTCTGGACGCAATATGGTAGGTTTCACTTGGTCTATAGAATAAATTTCCATATAACATTTGTTGTCCTTCCGTATTGGTCCAAAGACGTTCTATTAATACAACACTATATTCCATGCCTCTTTCGGTTGGTTCTATATAAGCAAAATCACCAGCTCTGTATACTTCTTGATTAAAACTCATAGATCCTCCTCCACCATCATTATGATTACCCTCTGTACTGGTATTCGTTTCAGAATCCTAAAATAAGATTCAATATGATATATGTATTTTGTTTCAAATCAATAAGTATTAAACAGTATAGAATAATATCACAGACCTTAGTTTCATTCCCATCGCAACTTTCATCTTCGTTTGGCATAGTTAACTCTTGTTGATGTTTAATACGTTTCAATTCTGCTACTTGAGCTGAAAGATCAAGAAGTGTATAATTTAGTGCAGGAGAATGTAACAGATCTCCTCCCCGTGTTATTTCATCACGCGTACGCAGAAAAAATGCTTGCAATTCAACGCTATCTTCAAAAGGTTGAGAATCTGTACGTGAAAGTCTTCTTGCTCGCTCTAGGCATGTAAATACATCTTCTTGAAATCTATCCAATCTTTTATAAGCGCCTCTATCTAATCTTCTTTTAATCAAATCCAGTGATAATCCTCGTATTCTGTAATTACAAATATAACGTTTATTAGTAATTTTCCAAAGAAAAATCATATTAATAATTAAATATATATATATATATATATATAAATATATAAACGATATATACCTTTTACCATCTACAATGTCATGTTCTGGAAGTTCGGCCATAGAATCCGAATAACATCTTCCTTCTTCATCTTGATGATTATAAAGAGCTGTAAATATTGTTGCTAATATTTCTTGAATAGCCGCTGAGACATCTGGTACACTTTCATCATCTTCGCTAAATTGTAATTTAGTTTGTAATACTAGTCGCTGAAGAATCAAAGCATCCTGAAACATCATTCGATCTTAACTATTCTTATATTTATCGTTTTGAAAATAAGAATACTATTAATTGTAGATATTTTCTTTTTTTCTATATAAAATCTAATTATATGCTAATTGTAGGTATTTACATCTGTTTCATTTCTCTTATATTTTTTTCTTGTACGTTGATCGACATCTTTATTTCTTAATAATCGAATAAAACAGGGTCGAACTTTCAAAGGTTTATGATTATTAACATTATTTAATTGTTGCACATAACCTTGATTGTTCATTTTTTAATCTTTTTAAGTATTCAGTATAGATCATACAACTAGACCACAATGGAGTATTAATTTATTAAAAAGTATTTTCACATCAATATTTCAAATATTTTTATTATTTTAATATTGTTAATACGAGCAAAAAGAACATTTATTTTATCTTTTAATAAATTTTGTAACTTTAATGATCACGATACTCGATAAATCACACGATTTTTAACCGACGATAGCACGAAGGATGCTGATAGTACGTAACCTCAAACCCCTTATTCATAAACAGCTTAAGCTTTCCATGTTTTAGCGCGAAATTTCAATTTAAGTATCGTTCATTAGAATTACAAAATTCTAACGAACAAGAAAAAGTTGAATAATTTGTGATTGTTCAATTTGAAAATTCGTTGGTATTTATTTTATTGATAAAAATTAATTTAATTTTTATTAATAAAAAAATATTTAATGTCAAAAATAAAAGAAAAAAAAAAAGAAGAAAAAGAGAAGAAAAGAAAGATATGGCCATTCAATGTTTGAAGTATTTTCTGTATAATGAAAAATTATATTTTATTATATTTTTAGGTTTTTAAATTTTTTAATATTTTTAAATATTTTAGGTATAAATGTAAAATTATAGTTATAATGTTGTTTTAAAGATTTAGAAAATAGCATTAAATTTTGTATATTTCCTTCTTTTTTATAGAAAATTTTGTTTTTATAACAAGATGAATAATTAGAATATTAGATATTGGTTTTTTTTTTAACAAGTGTAACGATTTATTTAATGTTTCAATAGATTCATTGTTTGTTGGTTATTTAATTGGTTTTTAAATTTTCTTTGGTTACTTAAATGTAAAGAAATGATGTATAATAATTTTATAATTAAGAAAAATACAAACCTTATATATCTGAGAATCGGGTTCATTATATTTGCAAGCATTATCAAACATTAATATAAAATCTGATACCAGTTCTTCCAGATTATCATATCCATTATTTTTTAAAGTAGATGCAATCTTTTCCATATTCATTGGTTGTTTAATAACTTCATAATAATCTGGATATTCGTTTTTATTTGGCAGTTTCATAAAAATAAGAGATAATTGTCTTCCTTTTGCATCGTGGTAATCTTTTATAGTGTCATACATAGTTCTTAATTTTTGTAAATGTAATGGTACTACTTTTTTTGGCCTCCTAATTGATTTTGCAGAAATTGCAATTAAGATATTACAAAAAGCTACACACATATAATATACAAAGTGTCCCATATAACTGTATTCATGATTTTTTAAGTACTTGCGATAATCTGACAAAAAAGTAATTTGAACAAAAGTTGATCTGTTTTTGATTGACTATAAATTGCAATAAAAAAAAAGTTTAAACAAATTTTTCTGTGTGTTTTTTAAGGCTACCTTTAGTTTTTTAAATGGCACTCTATATTTTTGACCTTACAGTGTTATAACCTTGATTGTAGCCAGTATTAAGTTTCTAGTAATACAACATTAGTCAATGTTCCTGAATTAAATATAATTTCGAATATTTTAATAATAAATATAAGTTATTATCGCCCATTTCTATTCATTTCTTTGTTTTCGAGGTTATTAGAATATAGATTATCGCAAGTACTTGAAAAATCGTTAGTTCAGTTATATGAGACATCCTATATATCATTACATTCTGTTTAATATTAATATTATATTTATTATATATTATGAGATAAATAAAAATATTAAAATCTTCACATACCCAACATTTCTAGTAGGTGTAGAAGCTGTTGATTTGGGTTTGATTTGTTCAGGTAAGGGACCTAATTCTTTTACCTTATCCATTAAAACTTTTTCTAATGTATTTGCATCTTCGTATATTAATGAACCTTCCTCATTATACTGACGGCAATTATTAAACATTAACTAAAAATATAGATGATTATATTTATCTGATATATATCGTATTCCCAATCACAAAGAATTATAATTCATCTATATTAATTTATTTTAAAGCAGTACCTTAAAATCTTGAATCAATTCATTTTCATTTTGATACTTTTCTGCTTTTATATTTGCCTCGATGGCTAACATATCTATAGGTTCTGCTATTATTTGATAATAATCTGGATATAATTTTTTTGAAGGTTTTTCCATAAACATTAACATTGGCTGTCGACCATCTTCGCACTGAAATATTAAAAACTCTATACTAACTACCATTGATATGTTTACGTCAATATGGAATTACTTACAACGTATTCTATGACACATTTAACTAAAGCGTATAAACGCTTTTTCAATGGTATATTATCTTTATATTTTCCCCGAGTTAAAAGATTAGACGCTCGTTTAATAAGCTTTGGCTGTTGCGAACTGTTTTCAGATTCACTATCTGAATCCGAGTCCTGAAAATATAAAATGTATTATTATTTTCAATGATTGAATAAAAGATAGTATCGAGTCATAAAATATGTATGCGATAACACTGATTAGAATAAAAAAAAATGCAATGAGTTTTACTTACCTTATAATAACTTTTATTTACCTGATCAAACTCTAACAATTCTTGTACTTTCTCTTGCATTATCTTTTGTAATTTTACAGCACACTGCGAAATAAAAAACAAATATATATATATATAGATAGTGTTTAATCATAGAATGTTAATATTGATTAAAAAAATATTAATATAGATGATTACTTTGTATAGTCTAGAAGTATGAATATTATATTTTTTAGCATTTTCAAACATAATGTTCATATCACCAGCAACTTCACTAACAGTACCATATTCGCCTTTCTGTAAAAGTATTATTTTTTATGTACATATAATATATACAAACAAAAAGTAATTTCATTAGATTACGATGTTAATGAAAATGATTTTTCAAATGTACCTTTATTTTTGTACGAATTTGTAGTAAAGATATAGGATTTTTAATCATTTTGTAATAATCAGGATATAATCGTTTAGATGGTAATTTCCAAAAATATTCACTCATTCGAACACCTAAAAGAAAATATATTATCAATTTTAATATATTGATATATAATTTGACATTTTATACATAATATGTGTTGACCAATTAATGAAAAATACCTTGATTATTAGGAGCTGTTCTAATAGTTTGAAATAGCTGCCATTGTGGATTATCTGCTTCTTCTGTTTCTGCAGGTTCTTCTTCTTCGTCATCACTTTCTTCATCTTCATCTGGAAGTAAAGCTGTTTGGGCTATCATTGACTGTGCCATTGTACGGCTTCCTCTTTTACTTCGTGTTGAAGGTGCTGTGCTTGAAATTTTTATACTATTATTTCCTAGTCCTGAATCTTGTCTTTTTGCAGCGGTTGTAATAATTTTCTTTAAAAGTTTAGCATCTTTGTATATTTGTGAGCCTGGTTCATTAAAATGACACGCATTTCTGCACATTAGCATTAAATCCTTTTCCATATCTCCGATTCCACTGTATGCACCTTCTTGAATTTTTCTTGCAACAGTTTTTAAGTCCACCGGTGTTTCAATAACATCATAATATTCTGGATACAGCTAAAATATTTGTTAACATTCTAAACAGCGTGTATAAATTATATTAATCGTAAGATAAGTAACGTGATCAGGAAGCAAACCTTTTTAGATGGTTTTAATTGAAACATTGGATGTAATGGCCTATTATTGTCAGTAGGATCTGTAGCTGTCATAACAGCTGCAAATAAATCTTCAAATTGTTGCATAGTTTCTTCGTCAGGATTCGTAGAACTTTCAGAAGTATCTTCAGCATCGTCTTGCTTTAAAGTAGCTTTACGTGCCTACAAATTAAAAAATGAATTAATTTTATTATCTTTTATATCATTTATTATATATTTTTGAAGAACGATATGTCACCAATCTTCCAACTTTTAATATTAGTTTTCCTTTAGGTTCCGGATCCTCATATTCTTCCATAATACGATTTTTGGTATTTGTACATAGTTCCCAGAGTTCAGAGGCATCTTTGTATTCTGGAGATGTACGCTATAAAAGAAAAAGATTTATTTCGAATCTAGTATCTAGTATAATGTACAATGAACAATAATTTAAAAGGAAAAAAAAAAAATAGAATAGTTTGAATTCTTTAGTTTTACCATGTAAAAAGCTTTGGCATTGTTGACCATGAGTTGAATATCTGCAGCCAAATCATCCATATCACGATACTCATCGGTTTTTAATTTCTGTTGAACTTTCAAGAGGTCTATTGGATTGGATACTACTTCATAATAACCTGGTTCTTGTCTACGCTTAGGCACACGTATAAATGCATCACATAATAATGTTCCATCTTCTTTCTTTTGATTGCGAAGAACATCATACAATTGTTGGCACAAATCACTCTATAGAAACATTGTATACATATAATATGACAATAAGAAAATAATATTATGTTAGCGCAATATAAAGTAAAGAATTAATATTGAAATTCTTAACATAAATTTAACAAATAAATGCTTGATGGTATTGTTAATATAAAACTTACAGGATCTAATTTTTTTCTCCTTTTAGTTGGTTCAGGTGGTAAGTCCTCTCCGTCATCTTCTGTACCACGACTTGCAACAGATGAAGTTCTGCGACGCTTATTCATCCTGCCAGATCTTAAAACACATTAATGGCAATTATCACAATATTTACAGAAGTATATATAGAATAAGCTCGTACAGTCTAAAATGCAAAATTAGAAAATTAAGTTCTTTGAATAATAAGAATATACACAGAAGAGGTTCTTGAACTTATACACACTCAACCTAAACTAATATAATAATATTAAGAATGCGCGTATGTACACAATCAATGAATAAGAAAATATAGGTATTTACATATTGCATATCATACACACCACGTTTTTACATTAAATACACTCTTCAAACAGTTGAGATTCTAACGAGCCGATATAATGTACGATGGTAATCGCATAGCACGACGACCACAGTTAAGAAAATTTCGCCGCCATGATAAGTCGCCACTGTGCGATTTAAAAGGTAACGAGTTTGGAAACTTTTTATTATTAAATGTTTGTTTTTGATATAATAGAATAACACGAATTAAACTAAATACAGAATATTCTTGTTTTCACTTTTTAATTATCGACGTACCAACGTTTAAACATATTTGTCATTTTTAACCATACACTTTTCAACTAGAATTTGCCGCCATAACGTAAACCAATCTGCGTTGTCGCACAATTCGTACGATCAAAATTTTCTCCTTGATCTCCATGTGGTATAACATTTCTCCTAATTTTCGACTCTCACCTGCATTTAAAATTATTACGAGAGCTTGTTTATTAATAAAACTGCATGTAAAATTCTTCCTTTTCTAATTAAATCTTTTAATACGTTTTTCACCTATAATCAACGATGACACACGACTTGGCCGACGCCATGCCGTAATCACAGCAATCGTCTGTTTGAAACATTGCGCACTCTATTGTGATTATCGTAAACTATATGCGTTCTACAATATCGACAAATGTTAAGAACTTTATTGCAGCGCCTCTTCCGATAGATAGCTCAGTACTATTCTTGTGTCGATAAGGTAGAACGTTTTATTGATACTGTCTTACCATTTGATAAAATTTACTACTGTTTTAATCAGCGTTAATGACTTTGTCAATTTATCTATGATAAAACGAGTCAATGACTTTAAATTAAATAATTTAAAGGGTTAATTAGCAATGAGAAATTATAAGTAATTATAAACTCTTTACGGATATATGTTGCAATACATTATGTGAGAAAATGATAGCACTTGTGAGAGAATAATGTATATTTTAAAACATATAAAAAATAAATTACCTTTTGTGCATATTATTTATTACATACATTGTATGTTTCTCTATGTATGCGTACCAAAACTTCATGTATGATGGTATTAAAAGATTGTTTCGAAGAAAATGTCAACACTAGTTATCAAAACTCAAACAAAATGATAAAATATTTTTCCTGTTAAATCGTACTTGAACTGCTCATTAAATAAAAAAGAGCGAAGCCAGTACTTCATTAATATTTAATGATAAAGAAACAGAAATAAATAAAATTTTGAACGATGGATTGTTGAAAACAATGAAATAAAAATGAATAATACTATGCTTTAAGAGCAAGGAAAATATTTGATTGCGATTGCATTTCAAAATTAATAAATATATAATATAATGTCAAACTATAGTAAATAAGAATTTATTTAATAAGAAAATATATAAAAATTATTATTAAATAATAGACAAGAACAAGCAAACTTCTATGTGACCTATTTTATTTGGTTTCAATTTTGTATATTTCTTTGGACAAGGTTTCTCTCTCTCTCTCTCTCTTTCTCTCTGTCGTAGGCTTCTTGATGACAAATTGGAATTACTGGTAATAGCGTTAGTTTAACGTTGGTTGTTAACGAAACTTGCAGGTTAATCGAATTTATCTGGCTACGCGCGATCCATGCGCAGAAATTTAACTAGAGTAAGAGTAGTTCGTAGACGGCACAGAGGGATTTCTAGTTTAGGTAGGTAAGTTAAAAGGAAACGGCGAAACGATCGAGATTTATTACCTTCTCGAATTAGTTCATATCCTATTAATTTTCAACTGTGTGATACTGAGTTAGCACGTAGATATACGATATCCAAGAGCTGAAGACATCTCTATTTGTTGAAAAGCATTTATAGACCGTGAGTTTGATTCGATAAATGAGTAGTAAATCTCTTGTAAAATATTCTCCTGAAAAAGGTTCATGTTAATCAGAGATACAACTACTCTGTCGGGACGGAATTTGTTTCTGCCCGAAAGATAGGCAACCCGTCATACATACGTGTATAAACAGTTTTGATTGCAAAAAAATTCCATTCCAGTAGATGGCGCTTGCAAGCAACATTTTCAAAGTGTGTCTGGAAGGTTGCATACAAACAGGCGCGCATTTTTATACAATTAAATTGATAATTAAATAAATAATTACAAATTATAAAAACAAATAATATTATAATAATATTATAGAATAAATTATCTTCGAAACTTGTTTATTAAAAGAGTTCATTTCTAATTTATGTGATATGAACACATGTTTCTTTTTTTTTTTATCTTTTTGTTATTTTCTGTCCTTTCACGTCGATCTATCTTTTTCGGTGCATGCTTTTTTCTTCGCTCCTTAAAATTCTCGACAATTTTTCTGCTGACTTTTCGACGTGCGATAATAACGGTCTCGTCAGTTTCATTTTCGCTGATGCAAAAACGAGATGCGTGTCTCTGACGATTTATCAAAACTCTGATACGAATACTTCTTATTTGTGTTCTATGTACAGATAATTTTCCTTTAACTTTTCATTTGTATTGTATTATATTGAAAAACAGTGTAAAAAAATGGCCCAAAAATTAGATTTCATTACGTAAACCTCGAGAAACAGGATATTTATAAGAGAAAATGAATGTGAATTTGATAAAAAATGAAATTATTTAAATTATTATTTGATTATTATTATTATTATTATTATTATTATTATTATTATTATTATTATTTTTACTGTCATTAGAGCTATATCGTAGAACAGCGTAATATTTTATCGGTTTTGTTATCTTCTCGTATCAATATACCACTCGCCAGTTTCTCTTTCTCTAACCATTTGCCATAAACACAAATTGCTGAAATTACCCTGGCATATCTGAACGAACACGAATAACATAACTTTGCGGTGAAATGCTTCTGAATATTTGATGGACATTATTATCCAGAATAGATAGCTTAATCTTTAATATGGTTGTGTTTGATAATCGTTAAACATTGTTTAATATTTTCATTCATAATAAGAGAAATATGTACACGAGTGTAAATTTTATATTTTTGATTATTAATTGATTAATAGTACAAATTCATCTTTCAAACGAATTAATTAGAAAGATTTTGTAAAATATCACCGTATTAAGCGAGTAAAAGAGTAACGAGCAAGATTTTAATATTTTCTCAATTAAAAAAGGAAATATACGTTTTCTTTTTTTTTTTTTTTTTTCACAATTAGTCGAACACTATGCACGTGTTTTTTTTTATATTTAAATATATTTTCCTTTCTCTTTTTTATTTTTTTTTTCACATGTTTCTCGTTGGAA
>NW_015149101.1:19032-42800 GCF_001465965.1 Polistes dominula
GAAAGATTTTGTAAAATATCACCGTATTAAGCGAGTAAAAGAGTAACGAGCAAGATTTTAATATTTTCTCAATTAAAAAAGGAAATATACGTTTTTTTTTTTTTTTTTTTTTTTCACAATTAGTCGAACACGAAGCACGAGTTTTTTTTTCTCTTTTTATTTATATTTCTCTCTCTCTTTTATTTTTTTTTTCACATGTTTCTCGTTGGAAAACGAAAAAAACTTGGATTTACTCAAACCGATTAATATAAGTTTCACGTTCCTTTTTTGTAATTAGTTTTTCTTTTTTTTTTTTTTTCATTTTCTTTCCCTTCCCCTATCAGTATGTTGCTCTCTATTTTGTCAACATTATGAATTTGCAAAAAGGGAGATGAGCTTTTTTCATCTGTTCTTACGTTTCTTCTAAATGAAGAGCTGCTTAGATTCAAAAGACGGACACCTCATCTTAGTTAAGTAAAAATACGACTCTTTCCAATCTCCTTTCTCACTCTTTTTCATCCTCTTTTTCCTTCTATTACTATTCGTTTTTTTAATTCTTTTTATTTTCGATACGCGGCCATTATTCTTAATATTTAAGAGGCAAATTATTTTTGGTAATTACCGACACAATAAACGAAAGTTTTATTTATGAAAATGGAGATTTTTTCGACTTTTTTCATTTTGATAAAAAAGAAAAAAAAAAGAGAAGATAATAGAAAAAGCAGAGGAAAGATAACAATAGAAGGGAGAAAAAAAATGCACCGATTACGGCTCGATATCCATAGAAAAATTCGCGAGAAAACGAGAAATGTCGAGCCGAACGAACGTTGGCGTCAACATTTGCGCTTTGTGTGCTTCTATATATGCGGTTACATTCCAAATACTATTGTTTTTCTTTTTTTATTTGTTTGTTTGTTTGTCTGTTTGTTTGTTTGTTTGTTTTTTTTTCAAAGCACGTATCAGCCGACAAACCAACGAGCAGATTTTTTTGTTCTTTTACTTATCACATTTTCGTTTTTGAAAGAATAAAAATATCATCCTCGTTAGGAAAATGAAAATTATTTGTTATTTGCATTAGTGACTGTAAAATAATGAAACTGCATCGATAATTATTATAAATAATTATCATTAAATACTAATTAAAAAAAAAAAAGGAAATATATATATAGATAATGTTAAATAAGATAAAATTCCATGAAATTCTTGCTTCTTACGTTTAGATGGTTTGCGCAAGCGTACGAATGACCATGTTTTAATTAATTCCTGTCACGTTTTTCCTCGAAAGCTGAGCTTACTTATCCGACTGTATAATTGCCAGATACTCAGGATAGTATGTCCTTTGAGAGAACTTGTCAATTCTACAGGGACATGTTGCTCGTGCGGTATTAAAATTTCTCTACGGTCCGAGATGGTGAAACTCGTTTCTGAATAGCAATGGTGGAAGTGCTGCAAGTGCTGGTCTTTTCTATTTCGAGGAACACCAGTTCGACGAGTTTTGACAATTTCTTCGATATTGGAAAATCTTTTAAATGTAATTTTAAAAGATAATAATGATAAATCCTTTCAAGAGTATCTGGATATAGAGAACACAGTATTAATTTAGTTTAGGAGGTATTTCGTAGACACAACAATGTCTAACAACACGGATTGTCTGAGAAAGGGGACTTGGCCCAATTTAGATCGGTCCAAAGGATCGGAGAGCCGCAAACGTAACCACTCCTTTGGACGTCTAACAAGGGAGGTTACAAGCATTGGACACGAAGTCAATTAAGGGTTGTCGTTAAACTGGCTACGTCTGGCGAGGCTTTAATGATCCAACATACAGACAGACCGACAGGATCAGACGAATTTCTAACTTGTCCTATTTCCGAGTAACGACATTGCACCTTGACCTAAGATGATATTTTGGTTATTGTTAAATCCGACAACTGCCCCCACACAAACTTTTAGTACGATTTATTTATAACGAGTGTAACAAATTTATCAAATTTCTCTACTTTTTCCTTGAATAAGTTCAACATGTGTGAATATCTTACATATATATATATATGGGGCATTCCATGTCAAATCGACTACTTTTGACCCTTACCCCTTATACAATAATACTTTTATTTACAAGATAATAAGAAACTAAAAGATAAATGAAAGAATATTAAAATAGAGAGGTCACAATAAAAGAACAAATTGAGCACCGTCAAAATGTATCATTAATTGATTTCAGAATGAACACACGTGTATATAAATATGCGTCTACCTAAATATTTGAGAATGGATCGTTTAGGTAAAAAGAATAAGATATTTTGATTTACAAGAAGATACGAGTATCTCGCGAGTAATAATAGTTAGAAATACACGTGTTTAAGAGTTGTCATAAATTTACTTCTCCCAACAATCTCGTTTGTTACGTTATCTCAGTTAACATGGTAGCGATCGTTGAAATAAAATAGAAGTTATCACAAAGTTCGACGATCACTCGTGTGCATTCGTGAATTTAACGACGGTGTTTAAGGCAATCGCTTCTTCATCATTTTTCCTCGTAATTGGGCTAAAGAATTGTTTTTCTTTTTTTTTTCTGTAAAAAATCAAAAATGAGTAACGACGGAGAAAGGGGAAAATATAAGTCACCGGATGGCTCTAAAATGTGGGAATATTTGGCAGTTTTTCTTTGTAAGGATTCCTTGAAAATTGTGTTTGTACGAATAATCGAAATGAAAAATGGAATCCATGTTTAATTAGCTAAATATTTTAGGTAATCTGTTGACTTTGTGCGTTGGTATAGTGTTAGGATGGAATGCACCAGGCGTTGTATTGTTAATATCACCGGATTCACCAATTCCTTTTACTAGCTCAGATATCTCAACTTTAACGGCTGTTATGTCAGTTGGTAATATGTTAGCGCCATTAATCAGTATGTTTATACTTGATACAATTGGAAGAAAATATACTTTATTATTAAGTGGTCTACCACTCATCGTTGGTTGGAGTATGATCATGATGGCAAAAAGCGTATTGGTAAGTTTGACATTTTTATTTATTATAAAGTTAAAGTATCTTAAATGAGAATTTCACCATATTAGACGTTTTTTGTTAGAATGATATTAGTTTAAAGTTACACAGCAATTATTTTTCGAATTATCTTTTAGTTGTAACATTTACGATTTATTTACACATCACTTTGAAGTCTGATAAGATAAGTAATTTTGGGTGAAGCAATTATTCGTAAGAAAGTGTTTTATATTTCTCTTACCTTTTTTAATGTTTTTAGGTGATGAATGTGGCTAGGTTTCTTTCTGGGATTAGTCTTGGATTGGGCTTAATGTCATCTGCATTATACTGTGGTGAAATATCTTCAGTAAAGACGCGAGGTGCTAGCGTATCAATTTTGGGTATAATGTTCACGATTGGTATCTTAATGTCTTATATATTAGTGCCATATCTGTCGATGATAAAAGCAGCTGGTATATTCCTATTCTTGTCGGTTTGTTTCGTTGTTCTATTTTCATTTATGCCAGAATCGCCGTATTATTTGGCGATGAAAGGAAGAAACGAGGAAGCTGAACAGGTATTAGAAAAATTACTGGGTAAGACTGATGTATCTGAAGAATTAGCAATGGTTTTGGAATCCTTAGTGACACAGGAAAATACAAAATCAACAAAATCAACTACTTGGACCATATTGAAAGATATATTAATGGTTAAAGGACATCGACGAGCTTTATTTATCATTTTTCTCATTCTCATAATTATGCAATGCGGTGGTTTTGTTACGATGCTCATGTACGGACAGCTGATCTTCCACGAAACAACAAGTACAATTTCTGATTACACAGTGAACGTAGTTGTTGGTATTGCACTAGTGTTATCTTCCATCCTAACAATTTTATTAGTTGACAAATTAGGTCGTAAACCATTTATCTTTGTATCCGGTATCATGGTTGGCTTTTGCACTCTAACTATGGCCGTTTATTTTTACGCAAAAGATTATCTCATCACGGATATGTCATCAAACATTTTGGTATCATTCGTTGCACCCATTTTATTGGTATTCTTTGGTAACGCTGGTTTTTCTAATATAGTGTTTATCTTGAATTCCGAGATATTTGCTATAGAAGTCAAAGCGATTGCTTCTTGTATATGCGGAATTTTTAATGGTTTAATATCGACCATCGTTAGCAAACTTTATATTCATATTGCGATAACTTTAAATTATGGTCATGCTTATCCTTTTTTTGTATTTTGTATCGTCACCTGGTTTACTACAGCTTTGTTGCTTAGATTATTACCGGAAACCAAAGGCAAGTCTTTTAAAGAAATTCAAAAAGAATTTCAAAGTTGAAAGTACAATCTCAATTTTTGTGTTACAATCATTCGTTAAAACTCTTGTTAACACGATAATTAAACGATGAGTTTTTGAAACACGTTCATGATCCTGTCCATGTTACCATGACGTGGTAAGTTTCGAAATCGTGATTCATAAATCGAAAATCCTATTTAATCTTTTTGTAAACGTCTCCAGTTTTATGTGATATTTAAAGATTTCGCAAGGAACAATCTTCTATGTAATTACATTTGTTTATATTGTAAGCACGTGGATAATAAATTTTTTAATATAACGTTCATCATTGTTAATATTAATTTAAATTTTTCGTAAATAATTGAATAGTTTAGTCGCGAGTAATTCTTGAATTTATTGTCAAGCAAAGATCTCTTTTGCTTGTTTGCATTTATTTTTAATAGGAGTTAGCTCCGATCTCTTACGAAAGATAATCACTATTCAGTCTTAAAGACATTGCTATTGGCAGAACCATTAGTGGTTGGAATTAGTTCTTCTTTCTGTAGATACAGCCTGTGGGAAAGCTATAAACAGAAACTACTGTCTACTTATCTTACTTTGTAGGAGTAGATTAACAGTTTCCTTTCGTTCGCGAAATCCTTTGTTTCGTAAGTATGAAATCCGGTTGATATTTCTAAAGCACGAAATGCAATGTAGTTTTCATCTTTTGAAAATTTAAGGTAGCACACCACAATTTAATAAGACGATTGGTTTTACAATTTTTCATGAAAATTCTCTATTCAACATTACTGTCATTTAACTCTGATCATTTTAATGATATCAAATTAATTTAATGATAATCAAATTAATATTGTACCTATATGTTGTAATGTATTACATTCAATAGTAAAAGATATAAATTTAATTCGAAATTAAATGTTTAACCAATTAGTAGGTTTAGTGTTAACGTTTAAAAGTATAGTATAGGAGAAGATTATAAAGCTCGTTAATAGAAATAGCCATACAGATCGTGTCGATGAGGAAACATGAGGCTGGAGTATCGGCTTAAGAGCGTGATCGAGCGAATCGCTCTCAACTTTGCGGCTAGATCCGTAGATGTAACGTCCCTGTCATCACAAAGCTCAAAGCGTATTCTGGATGAACAAACACAGATATCCGCCTATGCATTCACCGGGCCTATGGACTGACCAATACCAACCAACTCTGGTATCTTGTGCTCTGGCAAATAGAGTCCACACTATGCATACAATTGTATCATCGAACCAAACACCCTAACTACCCCTGACACACAAACAAACACGTTCTGTAAATAGATACGCATACCTATCTAGTTTCCAAGGATTTTCTCTGCATTATTTAAAAAAAAAAAAACAAGAAAGAAAAAAGAAAATCTGGCAATATTTATTTGACAATTTTACACTGTATAATTACTGATGTATTAACAACTTAGTATTACTAACAGTAATTAAAAGGTAGAGTTTAATGATGACATTCATATATATATAGAATTTTATTGCATCCCTATTGTAATTATATTAATAAACTATTGATTAGAACTTCTATCTTTGATTTGTTCAATGTTAACACAGATTTTTAGCCCCCCCCCTCCCCTACATCCTCTCTCTCTGTTATAATATATATATATATATATATGCGCATGAATGTTCACTTCCTCTCTTTATTGTTGGAATGAAACTTTTAAACTTAGAAATCAGAATTCAAAAGGGACAATTTGAAAATCTATGCAATTGAATGTTTGAATCGTTGGTGGGAAAGGACGCGCGCGCTCGATCGTATTATTCGATTGAAGTTCCAAGCGTGATACGATAGTCGGAAGTTAAGTTCCATTGGTTGGTCCTTTATTGGGATTAAATTCCCTGTAACACAGCGACTATCCGTTTACGAACACTTCGGCGCGTCAGAGCCTGTTAAAACGTTTCTGCGGTTGTAAGTAAAGCACGAAAGCAATTAGCTCTCATTTGCAATTTACAGTGCTGTTTGATTTAGACTACGGTTCCATACTAGTATGTGAGACTATACAAATATAAAGTGAGTACATGTGCACATATATATATAAGTATATATTCATGGATTGAAGAAATGAATGAAAACCGGTTTTCGTGTATGCCCAAAATTAGTTCTCATTCTTACAGATATGAGAAATGAAATGTAATCAATTAGATCAATATAAATGCACGTAGATGTTGCTATATCTGAGATTAATATATATTTTTTAAAATTATTTCAGTTGGTAGGTACATATAGTTGTTATTGATTCTCCTTGTTTGTAAGAATAAAATAAAATTATAGAGGTAATACATTTATATTAGCTATCAAAATCATATTCCTATTTCGAACTTACGTGCCAAATACTTGGTACAATACAATGGAGATAATACCATACTATTCCAAAATTCTAGAGACAATACCATATTATTCTAAAATTCTGGAGACAATACCATAATACTCCTAGGAAGAGAGCTTTCGCATATCAATTGGATAGTTTTATTCAAGGAATGATCAAAAAGAGAGCTCTATGCGAAATAACAAAACTTGCTCGAATATTGATCCGAAAAAAAATTCCTGAAACAATTATTATATGATATTTGTTATATTTTTTTATTTAATACTATTAAATAGAATGAACATTTTCCAATGTAAATGCTATAATATGACATATCTACTTAGTCAAAATTCAAAAAAAGTTAAATGTTCTCGTTTAGTATCCGGCACACCGAGTCCGATAGGAAGAAAGAAAATTGCTGCAATTTGGACGATACGAAGGAAGAATTGTTGGGCTTGATTCTTGTTATAGAAGAAAATATTCCTGCTTTTATTCTCTATCTGGTAATATGTTTATGGCGGATGTGTACTGACAAAATTCTATGAGAAATTTACATTGCTCTGCTACCGTCAAACTTTTGAATCCGGTAACTTCTTCCACCAAACTTTCTCTCTAGCATAACTCTCTTTCTTTCTCTCTTTTTTTTTCTCTCTCGCAAATGATAAAACGAATAGGAAAAGTTCGTAGTATTCAGAAAAAAATTTCTTGTCGCGATACCAATTCACTCCTACTTTTCTCATTTCTTTTCCTTTTTCTTTTTATTCTTCTTTTTTTTTCTTTCTTTTTTATTTGGGTTCTACAAATTCGAATTCTTGATGTGACGTAATTTTTGAATTCCATTATAAGAATATTTTTCGATTCCGAAAACATATTCAAATGCATGATATTACGATCCCGTTTATATCCGACAGTGAGAAATTCATAACATTTATATTCATGATACTCTGTGAACCTTTAAAGTAAGAAATCAAATTGGATTATGCCAATAAGAAAGTTTTTACTACTAACATCAATAAAAAGTTTCGTCTAATCAGCGATTACGATTATTAGAGATAAAAGTGTTTATCCCATAAGTATGCAGAATTATCCAGCTTCATTTCTCTGAGCAAATTTAACATTGCTTTTAATGTCACCTCAGGAAATATGATGTTACATAAATGAATCTCGTTAAACCTATAACTGGCTAATTTAGATGGTTTTTAAGTCAAATTTTATATTTTATGCGTTTCGAAAAATGATGAAAATATTAGGTTATTCGGAAAGTAATTTCGTTTTTCTTTTGTGAAAATGAAGACGACAATTTTTGCTTCAATGTTAAACGTAGGCCTTTCAAATGCGCATAAATAATTGAATGTGATAAATTTAATCCTTCACCGATCTCACGTGTTGTTATTTGCCAGTTTGCATCAACTAATGCATTTATTGTGTCAGGAAAAAACAAAATTACTTTCCGAACAACCCAATATTATGTATTCGCGAACGAAATAAAATTTTAAAATTGAATTTATATTTTTTTATTAGCGTACAATTTACCTTCGTCATTTGCTTTGGTTAATTAATTCTTCAGTTAATTTTACGACCCTTACCTCAGTTCCTCCGCCCTTCACCTTTCTTCCAGTATATATTTATTTTGTATTTTTTTTTTTTTGTTATAGAAAAAGTAGTATCGATTTTCAATATTTCTTCTGGTACCTCGATCGTGTCCCCATTTACCGATCTTTCCGATATTTTACATGCAACGCGATAGATAACGAAGTACGCGGTCTAAAAACCGTCGAGCTTCGGCTATCGTAAATCACAGGAGAAACTCGAATTATACGAGATTCTCTCGGGTAAGCGCGGATTGACCTGAAAAGTAGTGCGAAGAACGTTCATGGTAATAAAATTTTCTATCGTTCAAGAGCGAATATTTAACGCAAGACCAACTCTTCATTTGAAATATTCAAAAGGAATCCAACAAAAAAAAAAAGAAGAAAACTGTTTAAAGATGGTTACGAAAAAGAATTGGCAAGGAAAGAAGGAAATAAAAATGAATTTAATCCTCTGTAATTCAATTGTTTGTAGGTTCTGTAAAAAAAAAAATGTTTAAGATATACGCTACTTTTATAAAAAAAGAAAAAAAACATAGGTTCGTAATTAAAATAATTAAAAATCAAGTAACTTTTATATTAGCGATTTTCTTCTAAACTGTCTCGTTTTTTTTTCGCAATAAGTGGTGCTTTAATTATGTCCTTAATATAAAAATTACTTAAAATCAAGAATTATTCGGAGTAGCAATTTTTAAAAATAAATTCACTTTAAATACCTGTATATAGTATTTGTGGTGGGTTAAGAGATGCGAATTAGTCTGATAGTGAGTATGTGTTGTACGACGGAAATAGCAGAATTTAAAGAGAACGCAAGTCCTAATAAAAGTTTTTACGATCACGAAACTCGTCGAGTATAATCGAAATGTTCGTCCACTTTTCGTAAAAGGCCGTACGAAATTGCGAGGTAATTAAGCGACCGTATTGTCGAGCGAAAAAGTTTTATTGGTGTAGCGCGTCCTCTCTTTCTCTCTCTTTTAACATACACATGCACACATATATACATATACCTAGACGGCGGCACTTATTTAGTTCATCGTCGTTAGAAAATCTCGGGTTGGATTAAAAGTCGTAAATTATATTTCACCTTTTATTAGCTGCCATTGTAAAAATCTCTCAATGGAGAAAAGTTTTTCAAAAGATCTATATATACGTGTATCGAAACGACTTTACTTACGACAATTTGATACCTTCTTGATCTCGCTTTTTATTACATAGACATTTATTTGCTCTGTGTTAGTTCAGATGTTAATTACTTCTAATACTTTTTTTTGTTAACAATCGTGTAAGATTAAAATTCTCGAAAAGTTTTAATTAGAGAAATTACTCGGTAGTATTGGGGTACTTTGGGTATTTCAATAGCTGATTTTATCTTGAAATGCAGAATATTATTTGATCCTTTTTAGTACTCCGAGTACTTTGAAATATATACGGACAAATAAATAAAATAAATACAATAAATAAAATAAATCAAATATACAAATCTGATAGATTTATAAAGCCACATTTATATATACAAGGATTAACAGAAATTTTCGAAAATTATTGTTTCAAATTATTTGTTATTTTTTAATTTTGACCAAAACAACTAATGAATATCGATCAAAATCTTACAATTTACGATAATTGATAGGTCTGATAGTAACAATTTTAGTTCTAACGTGATTTGAAAACTATCAAACATTTTTCTCAAAGTAAATGTTTTATCCCGATGGAAAAGTACGTGGATGGAAAGAGAATGGATTTTGATTTAGCATAAAACTTTAGAACGGAACGTTTCCATATCGTTGGATGGATTACCGATCGAGAAAATCGGATTATTTGCAGTAAAACAAATCGTTGTAGCTAGCTTGCAAAGGACCTCGACTTTAGCGTTCATATCGATCATGGTATTTGGAAGTAAGCTGGATTAAAGCCACTTATCCAACCGCAATACGCCATCAAGCTACTCGATACTTGTGCGATAAGAGCCTATCATTATGACGAATTTCTCAGAGATTCTCTATCGCTAAATTTGTTATTCTTCAAAGGAAAGAAGAAAATTTAAGAATGTTTCGAAGATTGAAATTAATGTTTCTTTACATTCACGAAAATACGTATTAATATTTTTTGATTCGAGGCTTCGGTTTTCGAGAAACAATTATTTGATTATTATTTTATTATTAAGAAATGCAATGCCTACGATTAAGGATTTAATAAGAAACGTAAAGTGAAAAAAAAAAACACAAGAGGTTAAAGAGGAAAAGGTTGAGGTAAAGGTTAAGGATTAAAAGTCCGATATGGTTTATCAGACTGTAATGGCATAACAGTACTTGAGTTTCGTACTCATTTCCTTTTTTTCTTTCTCTCTTAGAAAAGGCTTGAACTTTGCCCTTTTTTCCTCAAAAGTTTCTTCTCGCGGATGGTAATAATTAATAGCTTTTGCCTTTTTTATCCCTTTTTCTTTTCTTTTTCCTTTATTTTTTTTTTCTTTTTTTTTCACATTGACGAAGGAAAAAAAGTTCTCCTTCGTTTTTCCGATATTGCGTGTTCCAGTGTTAAAAGCATCCCCCTCCTGCTATTGATTTTTACGGTTTTTCTTTTTTCAACTGTACTACGGTTTAAAATATTTTTGTAATCAATTTTATTCAAGAAATATCTACACATATTTTAAATAAGATTAGTTTGCACACTTAAAGTTTTCATTTGGACAAAATAAACAAATTTATTCTTATAGAAAATGTAAAATAAAATAAATATTGTTGTTAACACATTCATTGAAAAAAATCTATTTTTTTTCAATAATTTTACTGCAATATATACACTAATATATTAGTATGAAAATTCCAAATCATATTACGATAAAGCGATAGAAAGCCCCGAGTGCAACGAAGTAGATTTTGAATATTTCACATTGTTTCATTTTGTTCAATTGTTTCTCATCTATATGTGTTACCTACAAACAATACTATCAAATATTAACAATTCGTGTAAAATCAGTACGAAGTGATAAAATGACTGATAGGAAAGGGAAACTCGATAGAATAGGACAAGGTACGATCATCCTTCTCCTCCTACTTCAACCATCATTACGAATTAATAGATACAAGTGTAGATAAATTCGTAAATGGAAAGCCGAGGATTCGAGAATTATCAATTTAACTGATAGGGGAAGCTATTTAAATTTTACCTTGATATTTGGAATCGCAATATTAAAGTTTCTATTCATGAAATATATAACGCTTATAGTTTGTAATGAATATGAATTAATTTATTAAATTAGTGCTGAAATATAATATGTGAATTTGAAATATCGAATTTAATTATAAATAAGTCGAGGTAAACATTTTTTTTTATACATAAAAACATCGAAACATTTCAATAAAAATTCATCTAAACAGACTAGGACTCTACAAATTATTTGATAAATAATAAATTTTAATATTTTGTTAAATATTTAATTATTATATTTCCATGGTTACATAAATAAAATATACGTAAAATAAAATAGAACAAAACGATAAGTTATCTAGAATATTATCCAAAATCATATAAAATAAAATTGCATAAAATGTAAATAAAAATGAATACTTACAATGCATTCCAATGGGACGAAGCTCAATGGTATCATGGTGATGCACACCTCGCGTGAATCTAATAACGTGTTATAAACGAAAATAAGAAACTATAGATGAGTTTTTTATCGTTAAACCGAAACCGAAATGAACTAATCTCTTGTTGTTTTTCTTTATACTTTCTGTGTTCTTATTAATATCTGTGTCTAGGTGTTACATGTATTTGTAAGAAACAATTAGTATGGGTTTAGTTTTAATTTATTTTCCATATTGGCAATTATCGCAGTAAGTAAAGAAATTATAGAAGATCTTGACAGAATATACAAGAAAGTTTCTTGATAAAGATATCTCGTGTTAAATTCATCAAACGTATAGCCTATAGACATACACATGCACACAGAGCATCCATGCACACATATAAAAAAAATCTTTGTCGGAGAGTACACGAATACAAGAATGACTTAGCATTCCACATCTTCCCCATCTTGCTACTGGCCAAGCAATTGCCGTGTCTGCAGCAGTATAGATAAATGAGATCCCAGGCGGTAGTTTCTTGTAGATGGGCGGCCCTAGCCATCTCCAGCTATCTCTAGCTATTTACACAGCCACGAACCGAGATTCGGTTTCTTTCTCGAGGCTGTTTGCACAGTGTTGAGTGTTGGTCGTAGGGCGAGCAAGAGTAAGAGACAGAAAGAAACATAGACTAAGGGAGGCAGAATAAAAATAAAGAGAGAGAGAGAGAGAGAGAGAGAGAGAGAGAGAGAAGGAGGATTGAGGGTTAGTGTTAGCAAGTAGCAAATGGTGCTGGAGCTTCGAGATGTATGGAAAAATCCGACTACGTAAAGCTCCTCAGGGAGAATTGGTTTCCTTCTTCTTCTWGGCTATCTTCACAATCTCTTACTCTTTTTCTCTTTCTCTTCATCCATCCTTCTCTTCTCTATTTTACTTCTTTTTTTTCCACGTTATCTCTCTCTCTCTTTCTCTCTTTATTACTCACTTGGTTGGATGGTTGCAAGCTTAGACGTCATAGGCCTAATGATTTTTCATACCAGCTGAGCAAGAAACTAGGCTCTGTCCCAGTTTCCTCATTATCACAAACGGCCGATCATCCCAACAACCGGGTTGGCATTAGCGAGAACGTAATAGGGTTGCAATGGGTACATCGAATATCTGTTAATGGCTCGGCATTGTTCACGCTTAGTCGAAAAATAAAATATCTTATTTTTCTGATGTTATTCGCGAATTCGATCGAGATAGTGTTTTTAAAGAGTATCTCGAGAAAGAGTCCTGTGCATTTAATTTATATCTTTTTGTAATAATAAAAAATATAATTTTCAGAGAACATTTATTTTTTTGTTTAGACTTTTAAAGAAGAAAATGTTGTTGTTGTTAAATCTTTATTTAGTTGATATTTATATTTTAATATGAAATAGATTAGATATGATTTTGTTAATTTGTTCTTCATTTATCATTTAATTGTCTCTTTCAACATTTTTTCGTATAATTTAAAATACAACAAAAATGTTGTAATAGTACTACTAGTTATAGTATTCTTACTATAGTAAGGTGTTAAAATTTTGTATGGGATTATAGGTAGCTATAGATTGTTGACCATATAGATGCAAGATTTACAATTTACATTTCAGTTATAAGGTATACGTGATCATAGGCAAGGTCGTTATTTGAACACCAGCTCAAAGACATGCAAATGATATTGTGAAAGGGTAACTGCATATTTTTTCATCGCCATTGGTCGCGTATGCAAGCCACAAGCAACCTCTTTGATTATTATCGACATCGATTGCTTTCAACACACGTTTGGTATTTCCGTGGTCAATGTAGGTACAGTCGATTATTGTGTATCGAAATCATCGATACTAATCCTGAAATTTAAATGATAAATTTGTTTAAAAAATTTAAATTACAAGTTAAGAAAGCTAAAGAAAGTAAACACGTTAATATCGTTCAACTAAGAATAAGTGAAAGAAGGAAGGTTAATTTTCCATTAATCTTAAGGTAGAATTGTTAAGATACTCCACAGCTCGTTCGTTACAAGTCGTTCGAGGTCTCGTAAATCTATCGTCTTCGTAGAAGGTTCGTGCATTCGCTATACAGTCAACGTGTCTCCCTTGTCTGTACTAAAGGAAGAATTATAACTGTATAGAGAACGGTTGTTGGCTTCGAGTATAGGCAAGTCGACTCCTTAGTTGAAGGGTACTGCAGAAATCTTAGTAAGTCGGCGTAAATGACAGACAGTACTCAGCATAATGAGGCCGTTGCTAATACTTTATACCAGCGTTTCTCAACCATTTTGACGTGCACTCCAGATGCATTTGTTTCCTATAGTATTGAAGCCCAAATATTAATAACATCAAATTTTGAAGAATCTGATAGACCAAAATTACGACGGTGTATTTTTTTACTTGATACTTGCAAGGAACATCTTGGAAAGGACTTTTATGAAAATCTCTTACAAAAATTATTACTTTTTTTCACTTTGATGTAAGATAGAAATGGCCTATTATTTTGAGGTTTAACAGAAATTTAATATAACTTAATATTGGAACACGGGCCATGTATTAAAGTAAACATTTCTGAATACAATTTAAATATTTAGATTTATAGGTAAATTGTTATATAAAAAAAAACATTAATTTACTCAAATGACAATACATTTAAGGTATTGTTTTAGGAGAAAATGAGAAAAAGACGAGACGTGCAGTCTCGTTTCTAGGAACCAGACGACTGGGAAGCGACATTAAGGGAGGAGACTGAATTGGATTGACATTATCTACGGTTCCAAGTTCCGGTATATCCCTCGAGAAATCAGTACAGTGCCTGCAACTACTACTGTCCGACTCGTTCGATATTTCTATATATGCACGTACTCACATACATCAATACATATGAATTTATACGTACTTATATGTGTATTCTTACGTACACACGTATATATGTTCGTATGCACGAGTGAGTATGAATGAATGTGCATGGATATGTATGCATGTATCTATTATCGTAATCGCAGTGTTCCATAAAAGAAAGCTTTTAATTATGCGAGAACAAAAAAGTTGTAATAATTTTCTTTTTTATTATTCTTTTTTTTTGTATCTTTCTCTTTCTTCATAGTTTCTTTTACTTAAAATGTGTTAAATTATGCAACAAACGATCCGTTTTCATTTCCTGGGTGTTCAAGCATCTATTAATGATGATTAAACGTAAATGTTCCAAGTCTAAATATCGTTAATTTAAAGCCAATTATCGCATATTATTTAAAAGTAAAAGAAATTTCTTTCATCTGTAGAATGAATATATATAATATCGATTAAGTAATCAGACGTTAGGTTTGATATGAAATGCGTTATAATTGAATTAATTTTCTACTGACAATGAGAGAGCATTTACGTGATATAACTACACTCATTGTTAATCATATTTGTTGAATGTCCACTTTGAACAAATTGTAGAAAAAGTTGGTGATACTATTGGAGTTATTTATATTTTTATTTATTTATCGAAAGATATTATTTATCTTTAATATTAAATAAATAAAAATTTAGTTCAATTAATTTGTAGATAAATTCTATTGAGAATATAAAATGTTATAATTTCCTTCAAATTTTTAATGAAATCCAATAAACCTTTTAAACAAATTTATTTGTTGAATATCAACGTGAGAATTTGACTGTGAAGTTAGCGTAAGAGATTGTGATTAGATTAAATATACCTACATATGGTACGTATTATTAAATTCGGTCAACCAGTGGAGACAAAAATTATTTCGTAATATATGACAAATTTCCAATTGTGGAAAAAAAATATTATCACCGTGAGTTGCAGTTACCATTTTGTGCATTTATATTCGAGAGAGCGAAACTACCGTAATTGCTATTTAAAATATACGCTTTATATTTTAATTAAAGCTCGTACTCTCTCTCTCTCTCTCTCTCTCTCTCTCTCTCTCTCTCGATTCGAACTCCACCAGTAACATACTATGAATAAATGTATTGCTTGTTTATGTCGTAAATGTTAATCACGTGCGTATGTGTGATTGCGAATGTGCATTCGTATGTACATGTGTGTATACATATATGCATGTATGTGTGTTTGTATATTACATAGAAAAAAAATTTCGTAGATAATATATTTGTTATAAAATGTACGTTCTAAAATATAAGGATCGTTGTTTTGTATATGTGTGTTCGATCTTACATAAGCAAGAAAATATCTTAACACAATCTTTCACAAATCCTTACAAAAATTTGCACCCCTCTGAATGATAGGCTCTGAACTTTTCAGTCCTCCTATACATATATATATAGCACTCAAAGTACTTTTCTTTAATAAAAAGAGAACGTAGGGAGAGAAGGGTGAATAAGGTACAGTGGATAAATGGAAAGCGGAAACCACGAAACCTCCTAATTAGTAGCGTTCAACGTTGTGGAAAGCAGTGGCTCAGGTCTTTTAAGGGAGAAAGAGAAAGAAGAAAGAGAAACAGTCGCAAAAAGACAGAGAAATAAAATAAAAGGGAAAGAGAGAGAGAGTTATACAAAAATACATATTGAGTCTGATAAGACCGACAGGAAGTAAGTTTATGCGCAGCCTATGCAAGTACTTTGTACCAGGTACTTCAACTCTTCTCCTAATGTAGGTATGATTCGTCCTGTATTCATGGAAGATCTCATCTCCGACCTAGACGCTATTTCCGTTGGCTGATTGGAAATCTTCCTCGTATCTCTCACTACCTTTACAAAGAGAACAAACCGAGATGTTCGTAGATATTTCAAGGCTAAGATTATTCTACCATCTTAAAATGGAAATTATGGCTTTAATGATAAAGGGAAAGAGATAGAAAGAACAAGAGAAAGAGGAAAAAGAGAGAATACTACAGAGCGGCAGTCAAAGAGAAAAAGAATTAAAAAAAAATAGAGAGAGAGAGAGAGAGAGAGAGAGAGAGAGAGAAGTTCGAATGAAACGGAGATTTTTAATTTTCTGATTATACGATACTTTCGATTCGTGATTTGAATTTTTAGTTTCAGATATCCTCGTGTGGAAAGATATTCCATGCGAAAAGTATTTTTTACACATACGATTTTTATTTTAATTTAACTTTGTTCTTAACTAGTACTTCCATCATAATCGTTTTGACGAAATTGATATCCGTTTTATATTTATTATTTATGGACAAAAGTTTAGAGAGTTTATTAATGATAAGAAAGTTTTTCACTAAACACACTACCGACCAGTTTTTAATAGTTTTACATTTTAATTAGAATTTTTCGTTTAAGTTTATTACTTTTCTTCATTTAACTTTACGACAATTTGAAATGATAAATATTCATTAATTATTATCCTACAATTGTTTTATTTATTATTTAAACTAGTTCTAAATTGATTATCATTATATTTATATTCAATTGTAAAACAACTATGTTTCTTTTTGTAAAACTAGTTATTTTTATTTATTATATATTTACTTAATATTTAAAATTGTATTAGTTTCTTTAGGTAGGCTAAATATTAACAATGTATTTCAAGTAATATACTTCTATGTTGAGAACTCAACAGTTGGAATGTTACTCTCGAGGGGTTTAAGGAAAAAAGGAATAAGAAAAGTTTAAGGAAATGAAATTTTGATTAATTGTGAAAGCTTTCTGCATTAATATTTAAACACAAGCTTATCTTAAAGTAATCTTTTGTTGTTCAATCTTTATATATCTAACTAGCATTGGTAAACTAAGGTAATAATTAAACCGACCAAGTTTGGAGTTCCATCTCGTAATCACGAGCCTGGACAATAGGACGGTACTTTGCGTTTGGAGCTGAACCGTCACGTGAAATATTCATCAGCTTTTGAAACCTGAGACTACGGCTTTCACTTGCCTTCTAACCAAAAAAGCTCTACTTTATATTCCAGTCTACGCTGAGCTATTTGAAAGTCAAACTGTTTACTGCTTGCTCTGTGCAAACTTTTGATATAGGTAAGTCTTGCCCTCCGTTTCGATAAAGCCGAAGTATCTCCTCCGCACGTTGTACTCTCTTTCGTCTATTTTAAACGAATGGTTAGTCAAACTTTCAAAAGGATGTAAAATAAAGAGACAGATAAAGTTGAAATAAGACATACTTTATCATTTACTTTCTCTTTCCTTCAATTTTCCTTCATTTCTATTGCACCGTATCGTATCTTATAATATCGTATAGGGTGTATGTTGCATATTTAAGTTCTATTTATGTTTACACTTATTAGGTTGGTATTTTATATAGATGGTTAGTTTTTATAATGAAACAAAATTGCATTCAGATTACACGTGGTAGTATTTATAACAAAGAAAAAGAACTTCTAAGTTGCATCATGTTTGAAAGCAGGATTGGCGTATGCTTTGAAGTCCTAGCGAAGAAGGGTTCGCTTCTGGGACACGATCCTTCTTATGCGAGTCATGTTTTTATTCCAATCACTAAGGAAATCGAAATAAGGTCCTGTAGGAATAAATAAATTTATTAAAAGAAAATTCATATTTTTCATTTCTCTTGGATGAGTGAATTTTTACTCGTAAATAACCAGGTATTCTGCGATAGTACACCATACAATCTCGTCGATTCGACAGGATCGAAAGCATTTAGTTTATGCGTCCTCAGGGATTAACCATTTATGGATCCCGTAGGATAGCCACGAATACGGGCCATGACAAGAGATTTTTCCGTGTGTCCGCACCAGAGAGATACGACCGGTAACCGTCATTTATGTAATCCCCCTCTTCGTGACAAACGCATTTATAACCACGTTTAAGTTCCATTGTAATTAGTAGCAATGCCATGGAATAAATGATTTTAAAACCTTCTATATCCGGTGTTATATCATATTAATCTACACTATTGGAACAACACAAATCGTATTATACATATTTGCATTTTATGTTAGGTTAATAGCAAACTTTTTTTTTCTTTTCTTCTTTTTAGCTTCTAATGGCGAATAATATTGAAATTTCTCTTAGCAAGTGTTCTTCTTAGAAGTCTCGAAAATAACATTCTAAAAGAATATATCATAGAGTGGAATCGGTACGGGTAGAGAATCAGAAGTGAATATCGCGAATATCCCATCAAACGAGCTATTCGTCGGATCTTATCCAAGACTCTCCAATTTTGCGGCAAACGTCTCAGTGAACTTTTGGACGAAGAGAATCGCATAAAGTCCGTGACTCCTGCTGCTTTGGTATTTGCCTTTACTTTCTCTCTCTATATATCTCTTTATCTCTCTCTCTCTCTCTCTCTCTTGATGCTTTTCTCAGTATCTACGGGAGGTGGTTCCTAGCCGCATGATGAACGACGTTGGTACCGTGGAGCGTCTCATGGGACTTTGTATAATAGATTCCGGATCGAGTACGTACACACAGACGTGAAGATTCTCATCCTTTTCTCTCACTTGATTCTTGCTCTAGCTTGCATTATACTCTTCTACCTTGCTCTTTATTTCTCTCTTTCCTATTATCCTCTTTTAGTTTTATCCGACTCGCTCTACTACATTGAGAAGAGAATTTGCGGGAAGTAAATTTGCCAGGAAGTTCCTTTACTTTTTCAAACGATTTCAAAAGTGATCTCACTCGGTTCATCGATCAACTGAATTTATCTTTGTATATGAATGTGCGTATGTAGAACGCATACACCTGGGATTTATTTTTCTCGTTGGATGTATTATGTAAGGAAAAAAATCAAGTAGAAAATGTCCTAGTAAAATATAAGAACTTTTACAAATATTAGGAATATCTAAAAACTTTGTATCATAGGGAAATTGAATAGGTAAAAAAATCGGAACATATTGTTTTGATCCTGTGTGAAACGTTTCGTCCTTTCATTAGAACTTCTTCAGCAACTCGATTATCAATGTTCCGAGGCCTAATTAAACACACCCTACGGACTTATCGGAAAGACCCTACGGACTTATCGGAAAGATCCTACCTCACTACTTTTCGGAAAAAACCTCACTACTTTCCGGAAAAAACCTCACTACTTTTCGGAAAAAACCTCACTACTTTTCAGAAAGAACCTCGGAAAAAGTACTTTTATCGAGTAAAAAGTACTTTTACTCATTCTTGACAAACATAAACTTAATCGATCACTTTTGTAACATTATCTTTTATTTTCTATGGAGATGATTTCCAATTGGATGTTGTGAATTGTTTTTTAAGTGTCTCTTGACTGAATATTAACGCCAGTTGCGTAAAAATCTGCAGAAAGGAAATATTAGTGAAGTTTCAAAGTGTTCGACGGAAGACGTTTGAGCATTTGTTGAGTGCATAGAGTTGTTTAGTTATCATTCATTTTTTAGTTACGAGAAGCAACTTGTCTTATTTCTTCGAATTGGGAACCTGCCTCTTGTGTAATATGTTATGTTTTATATGTTAATAAAACGTAAAATAATTGTTGAAAGTGGTAACAATATTATTATAATAATATTATAAAAAATCAATCCTACAATTATCCTACACCTTATATTCTGCATTCGTCTCATTCTCTCGAAACTTAGTTTTTTCGAAGATTTCACTTCTAATTCGTGTGATCTGCCCACATGATATTTTTTTTAATTAATCACGATTTACTGGTGTTAGTTTATGTGTTGTAAACATAAAATATATATAATGTATGTCCAACTTCCTTATGATATAATGTTTTTATATATTTTATTTTGTGAATGCGAAAAATAACTAATTGATTAGGAATATCGTTAAAAGTATTGCAAATATTATAAAAACAAGTAACACTCTTTCTGATAAATCGCATGAATCTAATAAGAAATAATAAACAAAAAAATAGTGTAAAGCCTAAGAAAATAGTCGCAAGTGTATAGGGATATTATAGGAAAAATAGGGTTTACTTATAGGTACTTAAATAAAGTGTACGTGCACACGTAAGAAAGATTAAATCGAGTCCTTTGACGAGTGAGTTACCCTCATATCCTTCATTATTTGCACGTAACAGTCTAGGAAGCTATAGAAGTAGTCAAGTAGTATGGCTGAAACGAGCCTCATACGAGACATATATAGCCTCGAGGGTGTCGGAGACCACTCTTCATTATGCCAGCCGCGTCATCTTCTTTCGTAAGGCTCGACTTCTTTATCTTGCCTTTCCTCCTTCTTCTAAAGCTACCTTCGTTCGGGGTGAGAAGAAAGTGGAACTTTCTTTCCCTTTTTCACACGCCCAAGAACCTTTTTCCTTTTCTTTTTTTTACTTATATATTTCTCTCTCTCTTTTTCTCGTTTTTTTTTTTTTATCTAGACCCCAAGGGGTTAGGACAAAAATCTCAGATGACGACAACGGAGATTCCTCTGTATGTTTCTTTTAGTATTCGTAAAGGGTGCACCCTTGTAAAAAAAGGGTCAGATAATAATAACCTGATGAGATTGAGAGGAGATCAAGAATAGGATGGTATTCACTATCGCGAATTTTGAATTTTCTTTTTTTTTTTTCTTGATTCCATGGATGTTAAATGAACCTTGCAATGTAATATTATCCTTTTTTATTTTCTTTATCGATGTGATAAAAGTTGATGATATCTAAGTATCTCATGTATACGTAACTATTTAAGTGTATATCTTTGATATATAAATAAGTACTCTCCATAAAAATAAAAGAAAGAAAGAACATTGACATTTTCAAATAATTAATGGTATTGACAAATCTCAACGATTTTCTAGGTTTATCGATTTTTCGGAAGTTAACATAGAGGCTAACGAGGTCTCTGCCTTTTATAATTATCGGTCGATAGTTTTTGCCTTTGAATCGATAGAGCTTTGAAGATCTCGCTCGTTTCAATGCGAATTAGATTCTCTGCTTTAAATATATGTAGCTTAAGGGTTTGCATCGTGATTGGCGAGTCGACTGAGAGAGAGAGGACGAAAAGGAAAAGGATTGAAGGAGTGAAGAGAAGAAGGTGGGTTGCGGAGAGAAGTAAAGTCACATTAAACTAATGCATCGATTACGATCAAACTCGTGAAAAGCGATCGGGAACACGTGTAATGTCCATAGGTGGACGTTACAGACATAATACACACACCAACATCGATCTTTACATGTGTAGGATTAATTATACGAATTCTCTTTCGTTCATTGATCGTTTGGAATAAAATTTCGTTAAAAAGTCGATAACGATATAAAAGTTAAATTGTAGTAGATTTTATAAAGATTTAATACTCGATTATTTGAATTTACTGATCGAATGAGATATTCTGATATATTGGATAACGTAATTATGACATTTCGTTTCTTTCCAGAATTTAAATCTTCTCGTATTTTATAATTCGCTAATGTATTTTCAAGATTCTTTTTCTATTTTTAATTATACAAAATTTTGATATCGTTTGATAGAATAAAAATGAAATTAAATCGTATATGTACTTATTAGAGAAATTATTATTATTATTTTTTTTAATTTTGTACACGTTAAAAGAGGCAAGAATTTTCTGGAATATATATAGATTTTACATTTTAATCATGATGTGTAGATAGAGAGAGAGAGAGAGAGAGAAAGAGAGAGAGAGAGAGAAAGAGAGATAGAGATAGAGAGACGGTACATGTGCTTAACTTGTCTGAAACAGTCTCGGCAAGGGCAACGGCTGCCCGATTAAACCGGCATTACTGTGAGAGCAACGACATAATTACATCATTAACTCACATTATATTCACTTCTGCCTCAGTAACCTTGTACATCATCAACGAGGGAGAGATAGGTGGTCACTGTCTTTTATCTTCCAGACATATTAATACTCTTGCTGACTAAATCAGCACTTTTGCACATTTTCAATATTATCTTGATTGTCCTAAATTTGATCGATATCATTTCAATGATTAATTTCAACAATTTATAGTTCCTATTTAATTTTTCTTATGATTTCATCGAGTTTTTCCAGTGATTGATAATTCAGAACGAGGTGCATCTTTGACATCCAAATTTCCAGATTGAAAACATTTGATCCAGTTTTATGCAATCTATGAAACATTTAATACATCTCGCAGAACACTTTCCTCGTTAGACTTTATAGTCAATGACTGTTACACGGTTTAGGGTCTGAAACGGATATGCCACCGCCATAAGCTTACGTGGCATGGCCAGTAATCGTTTAGATCGGTAGCACCTAGGGCCAAATCGCATTTCTGCACGAAACGTTTCATGGTTATGATCTCTGATATCCATCGTGAGAGACGTATTTTCCTTTCTCTTGTGGGCTTTCATCAATTCCGAAGTGTGCGTGCACGCTTGCGTTCTAACGTTAGAACGATTACGGGATGTAGCTCGTAGCAAGAACGTGCAACTAATGACTTATTATTATCTGTCGTTTATACGGACTTATACGAGAGAGAATTAGAATGAGAATTAGAATGAGAATTAGAATGAGAATTAGAATGAGAATGAGAATGAGTATGAATATGAGAATGAGAGAGAGAAAGAGAGAGAGAGAGAGAGAGAGAGAGAGAGAGAGAGTATGTGTAGGTAATGACTTCCAATGAAGTTGTAAGGGATCGGTATCGGTGCGTTATTAGGGTGAGAAACGTGCCACGCCTACTCATTTTTCTTCTACTTTTGTTCTTTCTTCTTTTATTCTAGTCGCGATCACTCGTTTTGCGATATTCGCTTTAGTCAAGCGAATTGTGAAATGCTACTCGCGTGTTTCCGAACGTTTGTATTTTCATAATGGCTAGTGGAAATGAAGAAATTTTCTTCTACGATTTCCGAAATGTCTTCCTTCAAACATTATTTTGCTTAGTAAATTCGTATTCCATTTTATTTTAAGTATCGTCATTTTTAAATTAGCTTTACTTCGTTTCTATATTTTTAGTTAAATTGATCTATGAAGTGTTTGTATTATGTTGTATTATTGGACATATATATATAAGTATATTTGTTGAAGACTGTATAGTATATATGTGGGATTCCCCTTCTCCTGTTAGTCTTCCTAAAGGATATCTAACGAGTAAAAAGGAAAGAATTCCGCGGTGTTATTAATAGGTTGATGTAGAAA